>JANRMR010029451.1:0-14969 GCA_025434825.1 Bergia sp. 'catenularis' | reverse complement strand
GATTTATTTCCATCAAAATAAGTCATAGATCTGCAAAAGAGTATCATATTTAGAATGAAGTATTTTTGTCCGCAACGCCGGGCGCGCCATATTGTGGCTGTACCAGAAAACGTTTTTACTTTTCGGTCAGTTTGAATGTAAAAGAGTGCAGTTGAATTTTTCCAACATTCATCCTTTGTGACCAGTCGGCGGACTATTAACATCAATAATATACAAATGCAGATGAACTTCGGCAAGGACGGTAATGGGTTGGTTACATTCCTTGATGTACTAGAGTAACTCAACCTCAGTCAAACTCGGTCGACAAAGAAAAGATAACCAAAAACAAACACTTGTTTAATGATATTGTGTTTTAAAATGTGTTAACAATTATATTGGCACTAAGCACTGACCCGGCCAAAGTTCAAAAACGTTTTGCAGAACATATTAATTAGAATACATTAGAAAGCAACGGTAATGTCAAGTATAAGAAAATAGTCGTCCAAAATGCAATGATTACCAGAAAAATGCAATTCAACTGGGTTTACTCAGCTTTCTAAATACAGATATTAATTAAAGTTAGGTTCGTGATACCTGAAAATGGGCATTCTTCAATCCAAAAACTCAGTTCTAGTTGTATATATGATCTGGCTCAATATCAAGGCGCTAATGCATATATTCATTATTTTGATCCCGCTCTAAGATGATTGATCATCAACTTTGCTGTGGAGTGCGTATTCAGAGTTAAAGAACTGCTTTCGGTGCTCATAATCCGCACAGAATAACGAACATAATGGCAATAAAACTCACTCAGCGCAAAATTAGAACAAATCAACCCGGAACGTGTGCTCATGTGTGCTATACAATGATCCCCCTCTGGTAACAAACTGTCTCAGTCAAGAAAATACCACTGACTCGGAGTTCATTTTCACGCATTGGTCACTTGATGTTAGTCGATATAGCCAACATACGGGTGCAATATACTTAATACGATATAAAAGACAAAATCCTTCGAAGCATTTCCAAAATAGACAGTCTGCCCGGGCCTATTATCAATCTTATCAATCAAGTTTTTTTCCTATTTCTATTAAGCTTGGTTCTCACACACATGTAGTCGTCCCGATTGTCGCAACAGTTTTGTAAATGACCAAGACGACGATTATTTGGTTTACACGTAATGACTCCGATCGTCTCAATGAGCTCCTACAACATCATTTTGACTGCACCGTCTTTTTCTTCTTTAAAAATTGAAAAAGGCTATTATACCATATGCCTACCGAGTATTTTCATATTTCTTCTCTTCTTCTGCCAGTTCAAGATCGAATGTCTCCCTTATTCAGTATTACACACTTCTTTTTGTGATCACGTGAGAATTAGTTGTAAAAACATTTTAAAAAAATACTTGTACTTCTTCCATAAATAACGCCGAGCTAATCTCTGTCAGTATTGCTCTTGTTTCCGCTATTTTGCAACTGGGACGCTAGAGAGAGCAATGAATCTTAGGATATGCTATTGGCCAGTGTATTCTGGAAAGAGTTCGGTCGCCTCGGTCGTCCCAATCGCCTGATAGTAGTTCTCATGTGATCATTTCTGATATTTCCTGATTGTCCGGTCGTCCGGATCTATCCAAACGACCGTGATTGATCTCTGGCATCTAGTAATTTCTCATCGTCCCGGTTCATCTCAATCGAGGTTCCGGCGTATATAATCGTCCCGGTCGAGCTCTGAAAACGCAACAAATGTTTTCCGTTCACACTAGAAAACGAATAAAATCTTTTCCGTCGACAATACAATGATAACAGCTCCTAAAATGTCGAAATGTGGCCGAAAGAAGAAGAAATCTGATGAAACAACAAAAGTGACTACTTTCGTGGTTTGATGACGTCAGCGTTTTCGAAAAGTTCCGTTTTCAAAATGTTTTCTGTCCACACTAAAACACAAAACCAGCGTTTTCAAATTCAACCATTTTGAAAAGCGTTTTCGAAAAGTTCCATTTTCTGTCGGTAGGCCTAACCGCAACAATAAAGTTGCATTTTCAAATTCATCCGGCGTAGTGTGGACGGGGCCTGAGTAATTTACGGTCATGTGAGAACCAGGCTGTAACTACACCATGCAGACTCGTAACCAGGAATTTTTGCGGGGATTGCGACCGAGGGCCAAAGACGCAAGCCTCTGGGGGGGTAGGGCCGGGACCGGAGTTCTGCTGCAATAAAGTAGCCGTAAACCAACTTGAGATGCAGTTGATCTTTCAGGACTAGAATTAAAAATCAATTGATTCCACGCATGGATTTCCACATGTCACCCCATCAATCCATCCGTTACATTGGTTGGAAATCAATAACAAGATAGTCTCTAGCAAGAGTTAAATTTACTACTTTATCAGGCAAATGCTTACACATCCTTTGAAAGGAACCATGTAAAATCTAGAGTAACAAAATTCTGAGAAATGCTTCGAAGCATTAGAAGACCTTAATATAAAAAACATATTGGGAAAACGTTGTTTGGCCATCCATCCTGATAGGTAAACCTTAAAATTGTTTTAGTTCCTCAATAGTAGTGTGTTTCTTTACTATTTTAAATCAATACCAAAACAATGGGAAACAACCATAGGAAAATCACAAACTGTGCGTTTCTTGCTTTTCTTGTGGTTGATCACGGAAAAAAACAAAGCTCCCTGCCTTAGTTCACAAAATCTTCTTTTGTGGATCTTACAAAAAACTCCCGAGCTCAAGCCTCCAAGAATGTTTTCTTGCGAAAATACCAACGACTTCATCGTCTAAATAGTGGATGTGCATGTGTTGCCATACCAAACCGACAAGCACATTAAAAGGTGCTGAAATTTAAGTACAGGCGTCTTTATTTAATGTGAAAAGGCCGGCAAAGCAGGGGAGGGGAAGCGAGAGCCCCCTCCCTCAACTTTCATGCGTTTTTTTTTTTTTTCATTTTCTCTTTTTGAACGATGAAGTCAGACTCAGACAAGAAATATAATTATTGCTCAATTATCTACTCTTAAAATACAATGCGTGTAAATGGTGAAAATAAAAGTTTTAGCAATTTATGCTTGCTGTTCATGTGCTAACCGAATCATCCACGCCACACCTTAAATTTGTATTTTCAGCCCTAGTAGTATCCCTAGTAGTACGGTTTTGGACCAATGGAATAAATTTGTAACTAGCTGCGTATATTGGGGAACAGCATCTAAAAATACACCACAAATCCTCTCAGAAAGCAGGAATGGTATTGTAGACAGCGAAATTATTCAAAATATTCCGGTGAAGCATGCCCCCGTATGTATGTTCAAATGTCCTCTTCCTCTATTCATTTAAAATTCCCGGCCCCCGGGAGACTCCCTAACATCAAATACCCCGCACCAGGGCACAATAGCCTGTCAAATACCCAGGGGTTGCCCGGGGGGGGGGATGTTAATAGAACAAGAAAAAAAGTCAAAAAAGTAATGCGAGGCGCGGCTGTTGTGGCGCGGCGCCTCCTGTGCTTAAACAGTTCCCACCCCACCCTGCTTGGGGAACATTGTCAAGTGCGCAGTGGAGCTGCGCGATGTCACATTGCTGCTGTTCCGTCCATGATGGCTTCTAGTAGGAAGAGGCAGGACGACAAAAACTTGAAGTTATTAAGAGAACTCGCAGCCTTGCCACATAACAAAAAATGCTTCGATTGTGGACAAAGAGGTCCTACATATGTGAACATGACAATAGGATCGTTCGTTTGTACTTCGTGCAGTGGAATTCTGTGAGTAAACTTTTGGCATTCAAGCAAAATTAGCTTGAAATCTGCTTTGCAAGCTTTGCCGGGCATCCAAATATTAACGTTATTTTTGCGATCTTCTTTTATTTGCTAGCCGTGGGTTGAATCCACCACAACGAGTAAAATCCATCTCAATGACAAGTTTCACCCCTCAAGAGATTGAAACTTTACAGAAGTCTGGAAATGAGGTATGGTTTTGAGTACTGTTCTTCCTCTGCCTAAATCATTGACAAGTGTTTCCTCAGACTGTAACTTGCTGATTCAGTCATTGAGGATGTCCTAAGCTAAGTTATGTTTTGAAATATATTATATAAGCTGTTCTGAATCTGTAAGATCTTTGGTGGATAGTGAGTCATCAGTGTGTTGTCTCGGGGAGTTTCAGGTAAACGTGGTGTGGTACAGTTTTGATTCACAGGATCTGGATTTTACTAGTTTGTACTTAATTTGGATTTGAAATGCAAAGTGGATTCATTTTCAGTGAGCAGATTAATGTCTACAGTTCAAACCCAGATGTATCATCCAGAAACTAGAGTACAATGTTGATCCATTTAGAAATTAAGAATGGAATAAAAATCGCATAAATTGCTTGTTGATTAACATTATCGTTAGAACGCAGCACCTCATTCACCATCGTACCATGACACCGCCTGTCTCGATCTGGAGGTTTTGGGATTCGAAGCAGCAATAAAAGTCTTTGGTTTTTGGTTGACACGTACGTTGATGCTGTGCATCGGTCACAAAGATATTAATGCGCTTTGACAATTTATAATACAATTACTTAAAATACGATGGCCACAAATCTTCAACATTAGATTGTTTTAAATTTTTTAAAGTGTATTTTACACATACAAATTAAAGGTTGTTTATCAAAAATAGAATAATTCTTGTTATAACTTATATTCTAAAAATTACTTTTTCGATTTTAATTTTCCTTTTGCAAACATTTTGCAGAAGTATTAAGTTAGATATTTAATAATAAAAGGTATTTGGGTTGCTGAAATTGTTAAGTTTGTCTTCTGAGGTAGACTATGGATGCACACACACCATTTCAATCATAAATATTTGCTTCAAATGGCAAATCAAACAATTGGAAAATTTGAAAAGTTTACATAATTTTACAGTTTCAGGGCTCAAACATTTTTATTTGTGACTGAAATCTTAACTGTTGTGACTTTGCAGTGTGAGTCACATATTTCTCAGTAAAAATTATATTTCGTGCTTCACCTTACAATAATTTCCATACAGTTACCTACATATTATCTGTTGTTTTATCCCCTAGAAGTGAGCAGCTTTTAAAAGTTGCTGGAAAAATATCTTACATGGTCTTTAGCCATGTTGTGTTAATTATGAAAATTTGATGTGGTGTTGCTGAAAATATGCCATGTGGAACAAACAGAAAAAACTTTGATTTTTGTTTGTCTTTTTTTATGTTTTATTGTTATTTTTTCTTGTCTTTTTTTTCTGCAGTCAGAGAGGAAATCAAATGTATTTGTGATTACAAGTTGAAGATTCTTTTTGAAGGATAAATTTTGCTGTCTCAACACAAACAAACCATATAAGCCTAGGAACTCATGTTTGTATTTCTCCATCTCTGTATAATGCATAGGTGATGATACAATGTACATGGAATTTGTGGAAGAAATGAAAACAGTTTTTATTAATAACAATATCATAGTTAATTACTTACCAATTTAGCTGCTAAATTTTATAAAATTGCAATTAAATGTTTATTCTTTTGAGTGATGCCCTGCTGGCAGTGAACAAAGAAAGAGTCTAATCTTGTGCTAGGCCTCAGTTTAACTACTGAATCTCATTATGAGCATATATTATTGAAATGCCTAATTAAATTTGCCCTGGCCCATGCCAGAGGTTAGCTCTCATACATGAACCTTTGAGGAAGAGTCAGAAGGGTGATAGCAAACTGCTAATAGCCAATCAGATCTAACCACCATTGTTTACCAAATATACTTATGTATAGGTTGACATGAAAAAAAATAGTCCTGACTTATACATGAGAATTTTTATTTTTATCATTTTTTTACTTTATGATGAAGCAATCAGTGGATACCAGAAACACCCATACATAGGCTGTACATTAGGGTTGCATCTTGTACAAAGGCACAACAGTTTGCAGGTCATTGATATCCATAATTTGCAAAGGTATATCATTTATCCTGACATGTCTGCAATTTGTGTTAAATCGATCAAAACACACCAAAAGCTTCAGATATCTGGGAAAGGTGAATTGATTCCCATATAAAGTCTCTAAATCAGCCAGTCATATATATGTTATCTTTGTAGCATGTGTCTCAATATCAATACTAAACTAGTATTTATCAAGTCAAGTTAAAATACAGTTATAAATCTATATTTAATTTTTATATTAAAGCTTGTATATCCTGTGGTTGGTCACTTTTTATTTTTTTTGTTACAGTTCTGCAAGAAAACATGGTTAGGTCTGTGGAATTCCAATTCTCCTCCAGAACCAGACTCTAAGGATGAACATAAGGTTAAAGACTTTATGATACAAAAATATGAAAGGAAACGCTGGTATATTCCCCCTTCACAAGTAGAAGCCAATAATCCAACACCAACCTCTGCAGCTGAACCCAAGCCACTCAAACATTTATTGGGAGAAACTTCACCCAGCATAGTCATTAATTCACAGGTGAGAAACTTGAGTTGCCACAACAACCTGTGTCCTAGAAATACTATAATGATTGTTAAAAGCACCCAGCAAGTAACTTACTTCCAAGTTATTGCACACTGTAGCTATCCAAATTAGTTCACTTAATAATTGGGATAGTCTGTTCCCTGCCCCTTGAAACAAGTCAAATGTATTTGTTTGCAAACACAAAATCCAGTAATCGTACAATTTCAAGCCAGTTTAGTGTTATTTAAGAACATCCGAAGAACGCCACCCGCGAACACTTTGTCAAGGGCTGGAAAACTTTACTTGACACAAACAGCAAGTGCCACGCCGAATTTCAATGTTTTTTGGTATTGCCTGAAAGCACTGTCATATTGCTATAATATATCAAAAATTCAGCTTGGGTAATTGAAAAGCCTCCTGTGGAGAATTCGAAATATCAGATTAAGTTTTGGTAGTTCTGACCATTGTCATGCTCACGCAATCCAACAGTTTTCATGCTATGAATAAGACAATATTTTTGCTTGTGGCAAGAAGTCAAACTGTTTTACAAACTAAATTGTTGCAAAGGAAAATTTATTGCCCTGTGTTTTTGTGCAAGAGTTATTATCACGGATTTGGCAAGAACACATGACATGATCAACCATATGATCACAATAGATCGAACTAAACTTACACACTTTTTAAATACACTTTTAAAAAGTACATGTTTTACAGTGCAAATAAATCATCTGCAATAAGCTAATCTGAATGAGTAAGGATAAAGTTTGATAAAGATAACAGTCTTTGTTAAGACAGTTCGATTGCGTCTGGGACACTCAAAACACCTGTGACACCACACGTTCTTTAGATGCATAAACAAATATATAACAACCGCCAACAACCAGCTAGCATAATTTGAGCAAAATCACGAGTTGTTTGGTTATTGGGCTCAATGAGAAAACTTTGAAAGTCTCTGTTCTTCATTTGTTCTTAAAGTAGTTCTATTGAGACCTATTTACATCGAAATTGGAATCAAAACAACAACATCAAACCACTTGACCACACTCCACAGACTGCTGCGTGCCTCTATCCACCTTATGTTCTGTTGTTTTCACTTTTGTACATTAAAAATAATAATTTGTCTTTTTAACTGCAACTACAAACAAGAGGAACTGTAACACTGATAAATTCGCCCATCTGACTTTCGTATCGCCCAGTCAGTGATTCCAAAAGCTCTTCATTTGTCAGGATTCAAAATATAAAATGGTAGGAGACTGGGACGAGTAATGTTGTGTGCAACCCAAAAGATCCAAAATTTTTGTAAGATACATTAATTTTATTTTTCTCTGAGTCTCTTTTCGCTTTTGTCAGAAAAAAAGCTGAAGAGCAATGTTAATGAACCATGGTATGCTTTGCCCCAGTAAAAAAGCTGAAGAGCAATGTCAATAAACCACGGTATGGTTTGCCCCGGTAAAAAAGCTGAAGAGCAATGTTAACGAACCATGGTATGGTTTGCCCTGGTAAAAAAGCTGAAGAGCAATGTTAACGAACCACAGTATGGTTTGCCCCAGTAAGAAAGAAACTAATCTTTTGTTTCTTTTGCAAGTTGGCAATGTGCATGAAAGAAAACAACCTTTGAATTCACTGGATTTCTAGTCAGCAAACTATATGTGTCTATTTTCTGGATGAGCATCTGGTTGAGATTGGAAAAAGGCAAACAACAGTACGGTATTCAAAAGCTCAATTGCACACAACAGTACTCAAGAGCTCAATTGCAGCAATTCATTGCTGGAGGATCACATATCTTTTACCAATAAGAAGCTGTCTCAACTGAAGGTTGTACAGGTCAGGTCTGTTCTATAGAGAACATAATGTAAAGCTTTGGAAGTCAAACAAATTACATTTTGTTGATTCAAAGTTATCAGTTCTGGAAGAGTGCCTACAGAGGCTGCAGAAAACCTCCAGAACAATCATTACAAACATTAAACAAACATTAATCTTCTGAAAAGAAAGGTTTCTGCTGAAACTGTTGCAGTCATTGAATCTAACCGGAAGAAAAGAAGCAAGAAAAAGAATGAAAAAAGCTCATACTTCAGTAGTACATTGGGCTAACTGTTATTTACAATTTTGAGATAGCCAACAAACGTATATAGTCACGGTACGATGCGAATATTTTTCGTGCTGTTTTCACTTCAGACTTGCCATAGCACTAAATTTCTAAAGTGACTAAGGCCTTGTAAATCTTTCTGTTAAGCAAATCAGTATAACTTTATTTTAGATGATGTCCTCAATGATCTATAGAATATGCACTTTTGAAAGCATAACTATAAACTTTTGTCATCGAGCAGTTGACCTTAATTGTTGACCTGCAAAATGTGTCATTTTCATCAACAAATTATTGCACTTTCAATATCTCAAATCTGTAATAATAATCTTGTACAAAAGTCTGGAGCTTCAAATTTTCTTATGCAACAATTTACTTCGTTAAATGTTCGATTGCTTGCCACAGATCTCAAATTTGTCTATAACAAGTGCAAAAGCTGTAGGATTGTGTGAGCGTAACAATGGTCAGAATTACCAAAACTTGGTCTGACATTTCGAATTCTCCACAGGAGGCTTTTTCAATTACCTAAGCTGAATTTTTGATATATTATAGCAATATGACAGTGCTTTCAGGCAATACCAAAAAAAGTTTAAAATTCAGCGTGGCACTTGCTGTTTATATTGAGTAAAGTTAAAACATTTTCCAGCCCTTGACAAAGTGTTCGGAGGTGGCGTTCTTCGGATGCTCTTAAATAATACTAAACTGGCTTGAAATTGTACAATTAATGGATTTTTGTGTTTGCAAAATAAAGAAATACTTATGGCTGAAAACTAGTTTCCGTGCGATTATCCCATTTTTCATGCGAGAGTGTTGAAAACACTTGATTTTTGCCTGTATTTTGCAGGCATCATAGGCCCGAAAGTGGTTTTTCAAGTTTTCTCAATTTTCTCAAAAACAGAAATTATCTGAAAACTTTTAGTGCTATTTTCTAAAATAGTTCACCAAAAGGTTCCTTTGGACAAAATATCAAGAAATCTGATTTTTTTATTTTGTCTGGCAAAATTCAATATTTACAGTCAGCCGCTCTTAATAATTATACAGAAATATCAGAATTTTTGTACCCCTACAAAAGGTGCAGCTTGTGATTTTTTCTTTTAATTAGAGTTAACGCTTATTAACACTGCTTCTTTCAGAGCACAACATCTGGTCGGGAACGGCCACGTACAGGGAGCCAGACAAATGCAATAGCAGCTCCAGTACCAGCTTCTCAGCTTGCCACTCAACCAGTGGCTCCTCCCACCCAGCCAGTGGCTCCTCCCACCCAACCAAAGGATAATACTGTTGATCTTTTGGCAGATTTTGGTGGCGACCCATTTGCACAATCAGGTATTAACACAAGATTATATCATCACTTGCAAACAAAGATATCCAGGTGATATATACAAACCTTTGTGCAAGAAACAATAGCTCTGTTCTGCTCCCGTGCACTTTCAGTGCAGTTGTGCATTTTAATTTTCAGTTTATAGCTACTGAAGAAGGGAGCAGTTGGCACTCGAAACATTTAGCAACAACTATTAAAAAATTTTAAATCAGTGTCAAATCACTTTCCATGTCATTTTAACATGCCTGATTGCAACTTCAAGATTAATTGATTATCCTTTTGTTCTTTTTTTTTGAAAAAGTTTTAACTTTTTAATGAGTTTTTTGGTTAAAAACAATCAAACGATCTTTTTATCCATACAAATGGAATTTTCTCTTTGTGTCGCACAAGTACAATGAGCTGTTGCCACCTTTTTACCCTATTCATATTGACTACAATTTGGACTTTCCTAGTTGCTCAATTTAAGTACTTAAATTCTTTCATTTTGTTGCAAATATTACATAAGAGTTTCACAAAAAGATACTTTTATCCCTTGTCTCTTCAAAATCAGGATTTTTTGTATCCCAACCAGGGTTGGTCAGGATTCATGATTCTCAAGCAAAATTAGGAGAATCCTGTGAAAATTGGGATTGTTGGACATTGGCAATATGTGAGCATGCATGAATGCAGATGAAAGCAGGCTCAAACAAAGTGTCAAACACACCTTGGGTATTTTTCCAACACACTTGGTTTGATACAAACACTGCTGTTTTCTTCTGGCGAATACTGCTCCTTTCTTTTTTTTTGAATCCAGAACTCTTAATTACCATATTTGACCACACAGGTGCCTACCCCCCTGCAGCACTAAAATAGGCCAAAGTTGGGGTGTTGCTACCTACACGAGCATGAGCACTTTTGCAGTTAGGTTTTGTCAAAAGTAATATGCATAACATTTTGTTTTCAACCAAAGGTAATTTGGGCTCAATGCCTTCAGTAAGTTTCTTTATGGAGCAGCAAATTGTCATAGCTTTTCCCTCACAACCAAGCACATTTCTGGTCAATGCTAAATCTTCCTGATATTTTAGATACATTGTTTCCATTTTGCCTATGCCATTCAATCATATCGATTTTTTTTCTTCTACTACGTACTTTTTCATTCACAGCTGCATTTTATTTTTCAAAACTGCAGCATGAATTGTTTTTTGTGTTAGGTAATTAGTCATTTATGTGTACTGCTGCTTTTGTGTGAAGTTTTGAAGTCGTTTGTTTGTGAGATTTGACACTATAAAAATTTTACAAAAACCAAATGAGATTTATGATGTGATTCTTTAAAAGCGGTTTTAGTTTGTGAGACTTTTGCAAACCCTGAACTTTATTACTCATAGTCATATATTTTTCACCTTTTGCAAGAGTGTGTGAAGACATCGTGAAGTCTTGTGATCACATCTAACTTGTAAATGCTCAAAGAACCGAGTGTTAACAATTCATTTTCAATGAAAAACTCCCATGAGACTCAAATATGAAGGAATCGCTCAAAGGGCAGAGTTCTCGTGGGATTTGACGGCAGATTTGAAAGTCTTGCAGCATTTAGTCTTCAGTGGTGCTGGAATTGTTTCAAACAGTTAATCTCCATTTGGACTGTTATTTTGTTGTGGAAAAGCTTGAGATAGGGGGGAACCCCTTATCAAATTTTTTTCTAGGGCCCATTGTGAAAAGCTGTTTGACTCTTTTATTTATTATCATGTATTCAGCATTGTGTTGTGTTTTGTTGTTAGTCTATTCAATCATTGTATTGCACACCTGCCTGAACACACACCTGTCAGTCACACTTCACGAACCTAGCTAGACACCACAACATGGGAAGGGGGGGGGAGAGAAAATGAAACTGCACTAAATGTGCTTTGAAGCATGTTTTTGCAGGAAAAAATATTGGGGGCATTTGTTATGAGTAGAAGAGATGTTTGGTGCTAATTAATTCTTAACCCTATTCAGACTGGGCTTTTTTTGGCGTTGCTGGAACTGGGGGGGGAGGGGGACATGTTGCACCCCCTCCTCCTCCATACATGTAACTCCAAATCTATAAATTAAAGCTTTTGCTTTGAAACTTGGCAGGTAGGTAGATCTTTGAAGACTAATTAGTACGACATAGTTATATAGTGACACAAATTTTGCAATAAATCTATTGCTAAATGTTTCTCTCTTTTTTGTGGCACAAATTTTGCAATAAATCTATTGCTAAATGTTTCTCTCTTTATAGTGACACAAATTTTGCAATAAATCTATTGCTAAATGTTTCTCTCTTTATACTGACACAGATTTTGCAATAAAGTCATTGCAAAAATATTTTTATATCTGTAGAAGCCAATTTTGCAATGGATTTATTGCTAAATTTCTGTACATATATATATAACTTATATCTTACCGAGTAAGTCCTTTGCAGAAAAATCTTCACATATATAGAGTTTGTTTGTTGCAAATTTTGCAATTGTCTATGTACTCCAAAATAACAGAAAGATTGGGGACTTGAGAATTAGTCCCAGAGAAATTTCTTCGAGGTTGGGGTTTGATTTGCAGATGATAAAGGAACAATATATGGTAATTGAACGTTTGATGGGTGCTTTTGGTGTCCTAGTAGTCTTTCTTACTGACAGACTTTGGTAAACTAAAGTAAAAGCTTTATTCTTCAAGTGTGCTTGTTTGTCCTGATTCTGATCTAGAGTGTATTAGTTTGGACCTCAAATTGTCGAAACAAATGCAGTTGACTAGACTTCAAGGGAAATCCCAAAGTATTGTTTTCTGAAACCACTAAGTAGTTCTTTGCTAGAAGCAGAAGCTTCAAAATTCCTGACTGGTGCTGTGCTTTTGCAATCATCTGTCCATGTCCATTCTGGCAAGATTATTGTTTAACTAATTGAACTGTACCCTGGGTGCCAGAGGTTAGACTCGCTAAAGCCAGCTGGTGAGTGAGTGTGAGGCCCAAAGTGAGTAAAGTGAACCTCAAACCTCTAGCATGGAGTGTACGATCGTTAGAAGTCACTGAGCCAATGATGAGGCGATTACTATCATCTAGTCCAGAATATGGACTAGAGCAATGATTGGATAAACAATAAATACTTTCTAATACCATCTCCCATTGGTTGTTCACAATAGTCACCACATTATTATCATGTGCACTGAAAACCATGTGAAGTGTGATTTTGACCGTTGCTAGGCTGTAGACAAACACAACTTATTTTTAAAACAAACATCCTAGAAGAATCTCTCTTGCAGAGGCTGTTAGAATCGAATTTCAGAATATCACTCTCTCAAAGACCAGGGCAAATATATTCACTGTTACAATTTATTTTCAAGCTGGACATGTTTGTGGTTCTTCAGACCAGTTTTGGAAGACTTTAATTGTTATAAAATTAAATTGAGGTGACAAAATTTGAAAGTTAATTTACGCGTGCAAATGCAGAAGAATGTATTCTAATGAAATTACAGTACTGAAACAAATGCATAAGCCATAACCTAGCTTGACATCATCAGGACCTGTTGCAGTCAATAAATTCTCCTACTCTTCATTAGCAGTAATGTTGCTAGCTGCACCAAAGCTTGCCGTGCAGTGACTTCACCTGACCTTTGCCACAATTTTAAAACATGTTTCTTGGCACCTTGTCTAGTCAATTTACTGCATTGTTTTAAATGATACATCAAATTTTCATTGTGCCATATAACATGTAAGAAATTGTGTGCATCCTAAGTTTCTCTACTTCTTTCAAGGTATTTTTGTAGCTTAGCACTCAATTTTTTTTAAGCATTTTTTACAAATATCTTGTGAACCAAATTTCAACCAACACTGATAACCTTGTAGAGAGTTTCTTTTTCAAAGAAACATCACCTAAAATCTGATATTCCTTTGAATTGTAAGGATTCTCCCATAGAATCTGCCATATGGTGGAGGTTTTAGAGTATTTCTCAGAACTTTTTTGGTTGGTGTTCCCCCCACAGCTGTCATAATGACAAATAAAATTTAGTTGATTACCAGTGACCATTGTTCCGAACTTTGCACTAGTCTCTTGCTGCTTGTCATGTAGCCTGCTGGAATCACATGCTGGAAGCGTGCTGTTCCCGTATTTTGCTGTGAAAAAGCAGAAGTTTTAACACATGAAATATGCCCCAAAAATTTGACTATTACCTGCACCACAGATTACCTGCACCCACGTGTTTTTTATCAATTACAGGAATAAACATCAACAGATTACCCACACCTTCATATCACACAAAATACAAAAAAGTGATAAAACTTCAAAACATTTGCTGAAGCAAAACTTACAGTGGCTATTTTCACAACAAATGAGCAATAAAGTTGTGTAATCGAAAACCTAAACAATGCTTGGAACAATGTGGATATAGGTGCACATAAACTGAACTTTAAAGTTTAAAAAGCCCAGAAAAATTACAAGTGATCCTGTAAAACCTGATACTGGTAGTAAATATTTAACCTTCTGAACCAGAATTGTTTTATTTCTGTTCTGAATACAAGCGAATGTAAACAGAAAATGTCTGTGACTCAGAGGTCAAACTTAAGAGACATTGACTCTGGACATGTCTGCAGCAGAATGTCCTTTTTAGGAAAATTAATTAAATATGAAATGTACAGTGCATGACTACAGTTGGTTGAGTGGACAGATACAAATGTGGTTTGCAGTTACTTGTTCACAAGATTTTAGCCCTCTTTGAATAAACACAAACACAATGTTAAAATTTAAATATAAAGAAAATGATCTACATTTATAAAATGCTGTGTTTATGCAGCTTAAATGTTACTCATAATATTTGAATATCGAGAGTTTTGTTTCAAGCCACAACCCCCAATTCAGAACAACTTTATTGTCAGCATTCTCAAATTTTCTGAAAAAGTGGTGCAACTTAAAAGTGAATTTCAACAGATGAATTTAAACTCTTGTTTGGTTAGAGTGATGATGAAGGCTTCTATTGTATTGACCAGTACTTTAAAAATATAAACAAACAGCTCCTTTAGGAGTCACTAAATGTTGTGAAAGAAATGACCTCATTACTTCTTTTATCATAAAAATAGGCCCGCGATGTGTGCGTGTGGCTACTGCAGGCATTGTTAACATGTTTGACTCTATTGCACATGCACAGATGTATTATGCTGTAGAAACTGTCTTGCCTCCTAACATATTTTA
>JANRMR010029340.1:0-10043 GCA_025434825.1 Bergia sp. 'catenularis' | reverse complement strand
GTCGAAAATCGTCTCTTGCCTATGGTTTTCTGAACATATGTCACTTTGGTTGAACGAAGAAATGCGTTAAAATAGAGAAGAGGCTCTGAAGTTTTGGTTAGAATTTTTAAAAAAACGGTTAGATTAGCCTAACGACTGATACTCTGTCGAGTCTTAATTATTGTGTGGAGCTTGCTGTCTTGCTATCCGACTTGTTAAACATCTGTAACTTACAGTGCGTAAATTAAATTTTCTGTATTTTTTACTTTTCTGATGTTTGTTGGGTATCGTCTGAGATAACCCGATTTCAATTTAAACGAATTGTTTTAAAATGTCAATCAATACCAAGAATATCTTAATTACATGGTAAAATGTGATATCCCGCTATGTATTTTTAGTTTCTTCCTTTCTTTTTCTTTTATTATACACCTTACAAGAAAGTGAATACTCACTTTCTTGTTAGGCGCAATGCAAATAAAAGAAAAAGAATAGAAATAAAAAGAAAAATAAGTTAATAAACTCTTTGATGTCACTGGTTCAAAGACCAAGCCAGTCTGTGCTAACAGTGAACACATTTGTTTTATCGTTTAATATTCCTGTTCGTTCCTTGTTAAATTCTACGCGAATTTATTCCTGTTTCATTCTTGATTTAGAGCGGAATAGCAAATTTCGCAATATCGGCAGTAGAGAATCATCGATATTACCTATAAACAGTGCGATTGATATTGAAACCGAGCTTCAACAAACACCAGATACGCGCGCAAATACCAAGTTTTTATAACTAAAAGAACGTAACGTCGTTTTATAAGTGAACTTACCAACTTAATGAATAGATAAGAGCTTTTTGAAGCAGAATTTCTTTGCAAATAGTCATTTACAGCAATGTTTTGTCAAAGATAAATCCATCGGGCGCTGCGACCGAACCAGACACACGAGTCACCCGAGACTCCCTGTGTTGGTGACAGGCAATTCCGACCAGGACGTCTACAGAGGAAAGGTTTGTTTACATTATTAAATTCTGACACAAAGTTGACAAAGCAAAGTTTCCTTTGTTCACCTTAGTTTGGCACTTCAAGGAAAGAGAAGAGAAAAATAAACGATTGCCGCCTAAAAATATTTAAAAGTATTCACACAACATCAACATGGGCAAAGTGCAGTAGTTTCCTTAACAATTCTAAAGTTTTCTTTAAGAGTGATTTATCGTGGTATTTATCAATAAGGACCAATAAGAGGAAAATTGTAGCATTGTGTGATCTACGTGAATTATGCTTTGTTTACGGCGAGTCATCTTTCGTTCAGTTGGTTCTGGTGTAATTACATGTAATAAAGAAAATGGCCTTTTGAGAGGGTTAAAAAATAAATCAAGTTGCACTTAGCGTCAATTAGCGACTTGATCTGAAAAAAGTTCTTCCGTCAGATGGCAGTACACAATGGTGTCGTATGAGTTCATTTGAAGCTGCTATGACGAAACTAAAAGAAAAAAGTCCTTGCTTAGATATGTTAAAATAAATGTTCCCTCTAGCACAGACTTTTACACTACTCAAACCATTTTTTAAAACAATGAACGTTCTTACTGCCTATATAAGAATTTCTTTTGTAGTAATAGTAATATCAACTCATGGAGTCATGCCACAGGCTAAATAAAATACATTATGCAAAAAATTAAAGCACGTATGAAGTCCAAGCTTGGATAAAATCGTGAATTCCAAGTGGGGCGAAGGACTCCATTGATATACAGCTATGAAATCAGACCTCGGAAATTTTCCGGGCAACCAATTCCTTATCAACCAGCGAGAATTAAGGGCAGCGAATGTTACTGCTCTCGAATGGATTCTACGAAAACCACGTCGTATATTAGTAAAACAGAACTGCCTGATCAAACCTGGTGTAGGGTGTCAACGGACTGCAGATTTATTCAGAGATCTTTCGCGGAGACACTTTCAAAGCCTGGGAGGGCATTCATTGCATGATCCAAAAGTATAATGTTGAAAATTAATTAAAAAGAGAGGCAAAGCAAAGCTAATTGAAGAATGTGTATAAACAGATTGTCAAATAATTTTTTAACTCCTTCCTGCTTTAATTTGATAACTCCCCAGGAAAAATGAAAACGATTGTTAAAACAGCGCCCGGCCATTATTTGAAACCGCAGTGAGAGGACATGTTTGCTTCGTGGGGGATTTTTCATGACAATTTAAACTTCAACAACAGATCTGAATTAATCGTCAAATTAGTATTACGCTTGTATTCTTGAACCAGCCGAATTCAAATCATTTTAGTCTGATGATCACCGTAGAACGTGAAACTCATGTGTAACAGTTTTAATGACCGTTTTCGTGCATTTTTTTTAATGTTTTGCACAAAGATATTTTTCTATTCCAACAGTTTTATATTAAAACTGTGTCTTGAGATAAAAAATAACACTGTGTCTTGAGATATATAATAACACTGTGTGGGATAAATCAACCAACTGAGCCAACCGGTGAACAAAAATTCTTCTCATGAGAATTGAAGTCCTATAAACTATAAACGCCTGTTTAGTTTACTGTGCTGGGGAATAATCTGAGCTGAAGACAATAAACAAGTCTTGTTCCGCGGCCCAACAAAGATAATACAGCAACAGGAACAACAACAATAACAATAATAACAATTAGTAATAACAATATAATTATTATTATTAATAATAATAATTAAAATAACAGTAATAATAATAATATATATTATAAATATTTTTACTATTATTATAAGCTTGTATGGTTGATTTGGGGTGGGTGGACCCATGTGTGTACTCAATTTATGGCTTTTCGTACGATAGTCTCGACCTTTTGTGAGGATCTTTAGCATTGTTGCTGCAAAACAAAAACTGCGTTAGCAAAGAATTCGACGAGGTCCGTCCGAATATGTTAGCTTTTTCTGAGAAGTTTTGAAACATAAATTGTAATAACTTGGGAACCGAGATTTGCCAGTTATTATTTAATCGATGTTTGTCCTTCACAGTTAGCACAGCCTTTTTAAAAAACTGGTTCGGGGGTCAAAACCTTGTCCAGCTATCTCCTGAAAAGTTTAATTTTAGCAGCACTAAAACGGGGGTGGGAAAGACACCAATGGAAGCGTATCAGTTTTGTAGAAACTTGGAACCAGAACTTTGACAAACTTGTTTCCATCGACATCTGTATTTAAGATTCGGCTTTTAATGTACCAGTTTTTGGAATTGATTTTTTTTTTCTGTTCAAGTGCAAAAATGATTTTAAAATCGACTTCGGCAGTAAATAGCTCAATTCAGTTTGTTTACGCTGCAATGTTGGCTCGAGAAGATTGCTATACTAAACAACGTTTTAGTTTTACCCCTTTTAACTTTGTCGACACCTGTGCAAACAGACTGATCGAATGGCAGATATCAGCCACGAGCCCTGATATAGTGAAAGGTGCCAATGTGTTGGGAAAATATCGCATACGTCAAACAATCACAGCACTGTTAGAATTAGTTTTTTTTTTCTTATCTTTGATCATACTTTTCTTTTTGTGTGTAAGTTACTTATTAATGCTCTATTGTAGTTATTTCGCTGGAGACTGTTTACTTGATATAATGCACATTTGAGTCTGGAAAGAGAACAAAAAATCAACACTGCTACTCTGTCAATACCGACTTGCAACTGGTTTATCATTAAACGTGTGGCACCATTCCACTATTTCTTAGCTAAAATGGGACAAGCTATAGAGACATTAATGTGATAGCGAGACCGCAGCATGTGAATGCGTTTCACTCTTTTGGTATTAATACATTATAATAAGTACCTTAACAGCTGTAGAGTGAAGGTCTGTGTGTCGTTGTCTTGATATCCCTCAAAATTTCATTTTCACTTTGTTTTACGTTAGGGTATGCACTGCACCTTTTGATTCGATTTTGAAACGGTCCTTTTTGCAACTGCAGCAAGAATATGTATAGTATAGCCAGCTTTGGATGCTGTTCAAATAGGGATCTAAATTTACATAAATGCGATTCTTTTTATCCATATTTTTAGTTTACTCATTATCTAACAAAATTAACTTTCCGAAAAGACAAAAGGGCGGCATATTACATTTACAAGAAGCCGCCTGTCGAATAAATCACTAGTAATGTTTACACAGTTACAGGAATTAAAAAGAAAGGATTTTTGATAAGTAAGAACTATGTATTTCATAACCATTTCATAACTACACCGATAGAGAAATGACGATGGTTGCTGTTTGCATTGTGACTTGCGAATAACGCATGCAGGCTGTCAACTGTTGAAAACTGAAGATCTTTCATTTGTTCCCAAGCAACCTGAGATCATAGAGATCGTAGAGAATGGCAAAGATTAAAACCTTCGCAAGCTAATGTGAGCTAATGTGAGTGAGCGCGAGTCTCAAACTCTAGTTCAGTAGTTGTGCCCATCCTTCAAGGCCTTATCCGCTGACATGTACCAAGTTGTACTGATCGACTTGGATCATTAGTTTACAAATACCAACTTTGAGTAAGCTTAAAATTGAACGCAGGTCGATTCAAATTTATATTTAAAAATTACTTTCTGGACTTTGACTTTTGCAAAAAAAACCTTGCGAGTCTAATACGCCGCCCTCAAACTGCAAGTTGCAATAGCTTTGGAGTTAAATTTGATATGCACTGCGTACTGCGACTTGTGAGTCCGTTTGATCAAACTTCTGAAGTACATCTACAATACTAACATAATCCTGACATCTATAGGAATTGTTTCGTTGCCGTGAAAGAAACACGGGCAAAAGACTGGGATCAGTTTCCTTGCACCTTTTAGCCTTTGAAAGCTATACCCGAAATCAGATATTTCTAAACGCTTTACTCATTATCAAAACAAACCTTTAAAAGATCACCGAGGCCCAAATTTATCCAAATTTTAAGAACAAATTTAGAACAATTGCAGACTTTGATCTAAAACTTACCTTAATGCCTTAATTCAACGGAGCAATTTTAGGCTGAGTTTGCAAAACAGAGTAGTACTCTTCTGCGGCCAAACTGCATATCAGTTGCTGCGATTCTTGATTTGTGACTAAAATCTCAAACAATGCGCGACTTTCTCTCACTTAAAAAGCATTTCGCAATTTTTTCTTTATTATTTTGTGTGAATTATTTGTCTTTGGAAATTGTTATTTACTATTTTGTAAGTATAATTTTGCAACAACTTAAAAACTTATTGGTATCCAGAGGAAGGTTGACGCTAAAATAAGGACATTCTGGTGCTTGGGAGGTCAATAGTGCATGTTAACGTCGTCTTTCTTACTCTCCGCCATCATTCCATCTATCATAAGCAACGTCTTATTGCTCGTTTGAGGAACAGTTAATGACTTGGCTAGTTCGTCAAGCTGTACTGTTTCAATGATTTATATTTTCATCTTTTATTCATTTTGTAATTGTATTAATTGTTTTTTGGAAAGCGCCATTAAGCCTTAATTGGGAAATGGTGCTATACAAGTATGCTATTATTACTACAATTACTATTATTACTATTACTATTATTATTATAAAAATAACATAGCAGCAAGTGTAGAATGAGCTAAATTAGCCCGAAGTCCATTTCCCGCCATACGTTTAGCGCACGCGTTGTCATTTCAGACCGCATGGTGCAGGTAGAAGTATCATTTAGTTTTAGTTCAGTATCGTATGATCACATTACAATAAAAGGTCTCAAAAGATGTAAAACTGATGCGATTCAGCATTAAGTATACTTGTAAAGTTTCTTTCTTCGTAAGTATAGTCCACAGGGTTCCCACTCGTATTTGAACATCAAATTCAAGGACCTTGTGTGGCAATTTTTCCATATTTTGCTGTAATCATCAAACAGTGCCAGTTATCCAGTTATTCTGCATCTAGTGTTTGATCATTGACCATCATTGTCTCCGCAATCAAACATGTACTACTTGGAAAACCCTGATCGTAGATTGGTCAAAACTTGAAGCCAATCACAAATGCTGAAAGAAACAAATTTACTTCAGGGGTCGAGCTCGTTTGTTTTCAGTTTGAGCATTTATCGATTTTAAATCAAAGTTTTTAACAAATTGTAATAATTTGCTGGTGCTGCATCCGGCAATTCAAGGATTTCAAGGACTGGACTTCCAGTGATCTTCAAGGACTTTCCATGCCTGAAATTTTTATTTTCAAATTCAAGAACTTTCCAGTATTTTCAACGACCGTGGGAACCCTGGGTCCAAAATTTGGGGTTTTGCACGAGTTTGGCGCTCGAAGTGTCTTTCCTCGGGTTGGCGAAGAGGGGTTTTTGATCACGTATCACGCTACCATTTTTGATAAAATAACGAATCACGCAAGTTTTTAGGCATTTCACGTATCATGTGTTTTCAAACTCGAATTTTAAATTTGTGGTGTAATTGCAGAGCTAAGAAATTCACATTTTCAATATATTGCACCGCTGTAGTTACTATTCAATCACATTACACTGTAACTACTAAAAAAAATTGAACAGCAGAGGACAACTTTTCAAAATAAGAAATGAAATCGAGCTATTTTGACCAGCTACACTTACTTGTAGTTGCTACAGCTAACAGCTTCCTTGTACTGACTTGGTATATACAGGCAACAGCATTTCGCCTGGGAGGTAACAGTCTTTGACTCAAACGTCATGGAAAATTAGGCAAGAATGTTCACCAGCAAGGCGCATTCGATCTACGATTGTCTGAAGCTACCGAACTGACACGAAGGGCATGAAGTAAATCCAATCTGCAAGTTAAAGACCACAAGTCCGAAATTTGCCGGGAAAGAAAGCTACTCTCCCTATTCTCCTTCCTCGCCCCGTTCTCCTATTTTATAACCATGTGCCAATTCCAAACTTCGGTCTTCTGGCAAAGCAAGGGGCTGGTTTATATTCTAATCTATAGGTGAAGTAGCTCCAGTCCGTGTTGAGAATAAGTTCGAGAAGAAACCAGTGCATTATGGGTATTATCTGTTTAACTGGCACAAACATCTCTGAACGTGACGGTTGTTGGAAAATGAAGAGTCGGTTTTACCAAACAGGGTGTAGAAGATCAACCGTTTGATTTGATCGTCAAATGTAACCGATTTGAATTTGTCGTTATTTCAATATTACGTGAAGCTACCTACAAACTAGATCGTATTTTTCAAAAAAAGCACTCAACATCACCGAGGAGTGTTTGGGGATTTTAAAACGAAATGTTTAAGTCTGAGGAGTTTATTTTGTACCATTTTAGATCACTTCCGATAACTTATTCAATAGGACTTTTACAATTTGCTTTAGGTGAATATTTGCTGCAAAGTTTAGCGGCTTAGTCTTTGTGGAGTACTCCGGGAGAAATTAAAGTCCCAGGACATTCCAACCATGCGATGCACTCAATAACCTCATCATGAAACTGCATTCTCTTTTACATTTTTGCATGTTTCGTGTTTTCGGAGATTGTCTGTGGTCTCACAAAACCGATACTATATTTCTAATTTCCAAGGAGTTCCTTCGATCATAAACTCAAAACACACAAGCATAGTTACTTCCAATAACCCCGCAACTTAAGAATACGAGAACAAACACTCGCTTCTCGTAAGATTTACTTTTTATTGAGCTTTTAAGAATTCTCAAGAGTTATTTCTGCATATTGATATCAGACGAGTATTCATATTGTCTCTACAGGTTTTATTATAAAAAATACTTAATCTTAATGATGTGTAGTTCTAGAACATTCTACTATCAAACAGAGGTTTAAAAACATTTTTAACAGTTTTCGAAAAAATAGTTTAGAGTTACGACAGAAGCATTTTGTACATGGATAATTCTAGCAAGTATTTGTTGCTATTATCGAAATTGTATTTTCACACCAACATCGATCCACGCCTATCTGTGAATTATTTGCCTAACGTTTGCTTGAAATATGGCTTCTGATCAAACGGCATTGAAGTCATTTACAAATTTGCAAAGAAAAAGTAACATACGGCCTATTCAGTCAACACAACCTTTTAAGGATATCTCTTCAGCAGAAATTAAATCGATGCACTATAGAAAGCTTCTTTGTATTTTTTCTAAATCTATTTTGCACTCAGCCACAGACGCGTACCGGAAAGTTCTATCACACAATTTCAAGTGTTCAGAAAAGAAATTTCTACGTTGTCACTCGTACATTATTCACACCATAATTGTTTTGCAGATTACAAAACGAATCTACTCTATTCATCTTTGATTGTGAACGTATGAACTAAAATTTGTATTTATTTCTTTACACAGTTTTAGATAGCTTCAATGTTTATCATGCAAATTTTCTTTGTGAAAACGACAAAACTGTACACTGAATGATTTGAGGATGACCTGTCATTTGCAGAGCGTGTTGCATCAACCCCAAGCATTATTTATCAACTGAAGAACAAGATTCCGTATGATCAAAGATCCTATTACTTATCATTTACAGCCTCAATGCATAAATAATTTCTTATTTGTATATTCCTACATTATAAAATACTGTTCTCAATTATCGTTACTCAACAACTTCGAGCCATTGTTGAACTGGGTCGAAAAGCAAAACAAGAATAGAAAATATTGCTAACGAAAAAAATCGCTTGATTATTATTTTCAAATTTAAAGAACCACAGAAAGAAAATGTCTTAATACTCGTACTGCTGTGAAGGTTTTCCAAAAACCAAAATCGACCTTTCTGGTGAAGCAAAACCAATAAAAAAACCCATTTTATTTTCCTATAAATTGTTGGTGTTAATTATTTCAGACTGTATTCATAAATTTGCAATCTTTAATTCTTGTACTGCAGCACCAGAAGGGCCTCCTTGTAATGTAGCACTATAAGGGTCTCCTCATAACGTAGTACTTTAAGGGTCTCCTTGTAATGTACCACTATAAGGGTCTCCTTGTAATGTAGCACTACAAGGGTCTCCTTGTAATGTAGCACTATAAGGGTCTCCTCGTAATGTAGTACTATAAGGGTCACCTTGTAATGTAGCACTATAAGGGTTTCCTTGTAATATTGCACTATAAGGGTCTCACCACAACATGTTGTAGAGTAAACACAAATAGCTACACAGCTAGGAAATTGTCTCACAACCACCCATCCCTTCTAATCCGGGATACTTTGCAGCAGGGCCACGTGATTTTCAGTTCTTCAGTGTTTCATTAGTCATCATCAAGACAATAGTTGACTCCATATTCTTTAGTTTTCATGAGACTGTCACGCTACTCATTGTTAACTATCATCTAAAGATGATGACTTTCACATCACTGATAACCATCGCCTAATGATGATGACTGTCGCATAATTGATAACTTTTACCTATTGGGTATGACTGTAGCATCGCTGATAATAACAAATACCTACTGATGACGACTTTACGTCACGATGATTACTAGGTCAGTTGTAACAGTCACGTTACTGATAATAGTAGTCATTCATTCATGACGATTTAATATTATGCCTGACGTTCTAAAACGAGGAATGAACTATAAATCCAAGGCTTCGTGTACCATGAAGTGTGACGGCTCCTACTGACCTTCCGCAGGGCTGTGGAGTACCTTTGTAAAACCTTGGTGTTCTGAAGCTGACGCGGTTCTTGGGTGTTTAACAGCTGTCAAGCATTGGGCACATCCCAGCACGCAAGGCAGATTATTCTAGTCTTTTATGGGCGAGTTTAAAGAGTTCACCGTTTACTAATCACCTGCTGAAGACTTCTCTAGAATCGAACCATTACATGACCTCGAGCAACTGCGGGTTGTGCTCCATGATAATCATCAACAAACCGTCGAGGTAGCTCCGCAGTCTTCTGTTCTCTTCCTCCTGGTCCCTCAGTGCACTGATCACTTTGTCTTTGTTTGCCGACATGAGTTCATCCGCCAAGGAGTTCTGCTGTGAGAGAAAATAACATGTTTTAGTGCATCTAAACGACCTACATAAGCCCATGAATTTATACGAGTCCTAAACATGTTCATCAACACGAGAGCTGTACATGTTCATCTATACAACACCTATACATGTTCATCGAAACGAGACCTGTGTATGTTCATCTGTACGAGACCTGTACATATTCATCTATACAAGACCTGTACATGTTCATCTAT
>JANRMR010029230.1:0-14978 GCA_025434825.1 Bergia sp. 'catenularis' | reverse complement strand
AGTTGTCAAGGTCAATGCAGATTGCGTTGGATTTACACTTGTAGAAAAAGACAAGGTCCAAGTATTCAAGCCAGTAAGTAAGTGGAAGGGAATTAATGGAAATAAGGCGATCTCTGCATGTAAAGTCCGGCGAGTTTTTGCAAATAAACTTTGTTGCCCTTCGTTGTACTGCTTCGACTTGTTTGATGTTTCTAATAACGGATTGGGGCGCCCAGACTTGGCTGCAGTAGCCGAGGTGTGATCTAACTAATGCTATGAATAAAGTCTTAAAAGCTTCAGGTGGGGATCTCTTGTGCAGTTCCGTTTGAGAAATCCGAGCATGCGATTAGCCTTTGCTGTGATGGTGTCAATATGCTTATTCCAGGAGAGCAGGAGAGGTCTGACGTTATCAGTACACCAAGGTCCCGCTCTCAAGTCAATATTGCATATACGGTTGGAGCGATCAAAGCTAAGGCGTTTTCTGCTGATACGAAGGTTTTCACACTTATGTGGTTGAAGATCAAGCTCGTTTATACTAGACCATTCACATAAACTGTCCAGATCTGACTGGAGGAGTTCAGTATCTGCCGCAAACACAATGGTTTTAAAGCACTTTGAGACATCGGCAAACATGGCAATACTTGAGTTTCGTACAATTCTTGGCATATCATTTACGTAAAGCAAAAACAGAACAGGGCCCAAAATTGAGCCCTGTGGCACTCCTGACTTGACGTACGCCCACGAAGAGAAAGACCCCAGACCACGAAATAACCAGAACACGCCCTCAAGTAGCGATTCAGAAGTCCATATCCCGACAAAATACAATCTATCGTTGGCCGTCCAGCTCAATTCCGAAAATTAAGCCTTTACGGGTGGAGCTGGAATGATTGTTCTTTAAATAACCATATTAAAAGTTCGACTCCAGTATGGTACTAGTATTAAAGCAGTGCCTTCCGCATATTAAGTTCGGGTATTTGAATACTTGCATGTAAAACCAAAACATTTGTTTAAACATTTAGCATCAAGTCACTTTTGATGACGGCATTATCAAAGGTAAACTAGATCTTAGCTTTAATAGTAGGTTGCACAGGTATTTCTTTTATCTCTTGTACATTATTTGCAACAACGGGTGGTGCGTATTTCTACTTTCAAAAAAGTCAAATTAAAATGACAACACATTTATTTTCATATAATCATTAGATTAAATTATGGTTTCTTACTGCTAGTAGCATGTTTAACAAGGCTTGGCAAAGAGCATTGTTCACAGCCACGACATGCTATAAAATTATGTGCATTTCAAAGGGGCATAAGTTTGAACATTGTGAAACGTTGGTTAACATTTGTACAAAATATTCACAAGAATCCACGAAAATGAAACCATAAACCTAAAGTCTACTTGGTTAAAATATGGAAGGATTTGAAAAATTATCTTTAATTAAGATATAATTATCTTAAATAATTACATTCACTCATACCGAATTCGAGTCTTAGCCCAACCAATTGTCAGATTTTGAGCAAAATTAGCCTGTCGTGAAATAGGCTCTCCGACGAGAATGAGGGAGGAAAAAATTCGGCAGAGTAGGGGAGGGGAAGGGAAACTGAAGGGGAAGAGAAGGGAAAGGGGAGAGCCTGTCCACAAACTATTCAAAACACTCTTCCACCACTTTGATAATTCGGTACCATTACCTCATGGATCTGTCAACCAGGGTTAATCGAAATGTTCGGAATGAAGAGCAGAACGCCGGCAGAATTAAAGAATGACCACTTCTTTGAGCAGACTTGGAGCATAATCTATAAAAGACACTGCAGCAAACAATAAATAAATAAAAATGTGTTTTTATTCATTAGTTTCCTGTGCATTCAAACTGTGTCAAAACTCCTAAACTATGTTAGCACAGGCTCTGTCGAGTTTCTTCACGCGTGTCACACATGTACGTCACTCGGCAGTTACGCATCTGAACAATCAGAGGTGATACCAGCTCCTGGTATCACTGAGCCACAGTGGAAGAGCATTTTGTCTAATTTGTGAACAGGCTCTCTCCTCCCCTATCCCCTTCCTTCCCCCTCCCCCACCCTCCGCTTTTTCCCCTTCCTCCCTTTTCTCTATTTTCTTGCCGGATAGCCTGTTCACTGGTTAGAACAAAATCGAATTTTTTTACCGCGGCCACAATTTAGAAATTTCTTCAATTCTGACACCCATTCTTAAGTTGGACCACTTCAACCCCGAACTGATCCCCATGCTACATTTACTGAGTCTTGCATTGGAAAAAGGTGCATATAGAAGTGATTACTAACTAACCTCTTTCTGATACGAGCATTGATAAGCGGTGCTTCAAATCTTGGGTTTGCTCCCACTATTAACATTACATCTGCTTCCTGAAAAAAAGTTATGACTGGCACATTGTCACTTCACACTTATGTTCAGAAGTACACGCAATTGCAAAAACTGATCTAACGACTTTTCGTAACATCACTGAAGATGATGCTGTTGTCAACAAATGTGTTTACAAAGGTAAATATTAAAGAGTGAAGTGGTTGATGATAATTTCCAAAATGAAACATTTTCTTCGCAAAAGAAATTGCAAAACATTTGTGTCGCAAAATAAACTAAATAAAACAAAAGTTTCACAGTATGCAAAATAATGTTTCTTTTGTGAAATAGCATATTAAGCAAAAATATTCAAGAAATATGCACAAAAGGAAATTCATGGATATTTATAGCATTGCAACTTACCACATCCAGTCCATTCCGATATAATCAAGTTTCTTAGCGCTCTTTATCTTTTAGGAGTATTTGTGTATAGCTGGTAGCAAGGTTTTATGAGACTTTTTGTGCGAATATAAACTTCAAGCAATATCTGTTGAATTGCTTGAAGTATTGTTCAAGTCTTTCTAACTCTGTGGTGATGACTTCAAACCATCTTAACGATTTTTTAACCCACATTCTTCCTCTATCAGAGGGAGAGGAAAGGGAGACAAGCAAAGTTTACACTTGCTTTGTGTCTCAGTAGAAATTTAAATGCGAGTGTAGTTCAGTTACATTGATTTTCTTACATGGAGACAGCTAATTTTGCTTTGGATCTACGAAATTAAATCCGACTGATTTTCTTGATTTTCGATATTACACGGGACCTTCTACATTTGTATTTCTTTGTTCATTGTTGTGACTTTAAGTACAGCCGTTACCTTGGAAATTAACTCTCAATTTGCATTTCTTCATCATCATTTGTAACCACTCGCTAAACTATTTAAATGATATTGAAAAAGCGTTTGCTTCATTTAAGGTTAAAGTTTGTAATATTAAGGGGGAAGAGGGGATTGTTTGTTACATTTAGCGTTGTTGTTACACTTATAGTGATTGAGGAGGCAACTGATTTTCCTTTGTGTCCACAAAATTGAATCTGGGTGAATTGATGATTTACGATATTATCCGGGGCCTTAACTAATAATTTGTAGTTCTTTGTTCTATTTCAATCGTTACTTTAATTATATACAATAACTTGAACCTTAACTCTCAATTTGCATTTCCTCATTGATTTTCATTACTTTCATTTTATCCATTAATTTGAACCTTGCTTCATTTCATTGCATTTCTTTGTTGATTTTGTTATTTTATCAAGTTTTATCTGTTATCTTGGGCTTAATACTTAATTTGCACTTCTTCGTTCATATTCGATACTAACATTATATTCCGTTACCTGGGGCATTAACTTTTGATTTGCAATTTTTTGTCAGTTTTCGTAATTTTCTTCATAACTGTTAGCAGGGGTCTTGCATTTCTTTGTCGATTTTCATTACTTTCCTTATATCCATTAGCTGGGGTCTTAAATTCTAATTTGCTTTTCTTTGTCAAATTACGTTACTTTTCGTTATAGTTGTTACCTGGGATCTTATTAAACTTCTTATTTGTATTTCGTTGTCGGTTTTCGTTACTTTCATTACATCCTTTAGCAGTGGGGCCCTAACTTCCGATTTGCATTTCTTCATCTATTTTCGTTCCTTTTTTATCTCTCACTTCAAACCCTCAAGTGACACTATGAAACTACTGGAAGATGTGGATGTTATAAAGAAGAGACAGTTCTAGATTAGAAATAAAAGATTAATTCATTTTAACAGGGCTTGATGACTGTTGTCCACTGGGACCCTGCAGGTAATTAATGTACAGTAATTTTATTTACATAATCCTCTTGTGTAGCCAAAGTGTCGTCTGTAACAGTTAACATGATGGCTGTCGGGTGTTTGAAAAATTGAAACTGAGAAATTTTGATAAAATATGATCTATGTTGTTCTTGTGTTTTATAACGTGATTCATCTCTTGTATTTTATTTAGTATACATACTTTGTTAAAACTCTGGTTTTTTTTCAGAATTCACACCGACTGATATGGCTTACACGCACCAAATTAACAGATTGTGAATGTTTTCAGTTTCAGTGGAATGAATGTGCCTTTCTGTGCTCATCTGAGAGTTTGAAATGCTGGTTGCAATGCTGACAGCATCAGAGCAATGAAGCATGTTACAAGTAAATTATTTTCACTGTCATTGTTACTGTTAGTGTTACTAACAACTTACTTCAATTCCTGCAATGGTTGTGTTCATGATATAACTTGACCTGAAATCATTCCTGTATTTGATAAGAAATATATAAGCAACTTTAGGACGCTGCACAGTGTTTTTCTTGCAAAATGTTCCTTTTTCAAGTTTAAATACTTAAACTGGTACTTATATGTTCTGTTGCAGCACCAGTAAGTTCAAAACTTATGCATCTAAATGAAGAATACTGTACATGAACACCAATAAAACCCTGCTGCTGTTCAAAAAACCAAGTAGTGTTTGCTGTAATGACCATAAATATTTAAAAAACATTTAGATGTTTGTTGCTATTGCATGTACAAACTATTACTTTTTATACATGTAAAGGCCCGTTTACACTAGCACTTTTTGATGCAATTTTGTCGCAACTCCCATTATTTTCCTTGCCGCCAAGTTGCATCAAATTTTAAGAATATTCAAAACATTGCAAGTTTTCTGGCACTCAATTTCATTGAAATTACAGGTGGTTTACATGCACTTTTGAAGTAACAGCGCGAGTGCGAGAAAAATTGCAATGGAAATTGCAACAAAAATTGCTAGTGTAAACTGGCCTTAATATTTTTAATATTTAGTGGGATAGAGCCATTAAGTGGAACAGTCAATAAAGTTATTACTATTATTAACATTTTTTATGAAGTTGAGGAGTGATAAAACAATGTCTTAAAGTCACAAAATAGAAGCAATCAAAATATATCGAAATAATTGAAACATTTAAAAAAAATCTTATTGTAACATGTTCGCAATTTAATTAAAATTGATCCGCAAGCTTAAGTCGTACATAAGTTGAATGCCAAAAATGTGCCGAGACTCAAGTTGGCATTAAATTCAGTGTGATGGGAACAAGATGAATAAATACCTTATTATAAGTTATGCAATAATCATTTTCAGCTTTTGTGTTGTAGTGTTCCTCTTTAAACAAGAGTCATATTTCTTACTCAGTTGACTCAGCACAAGCTTTACCATAATTTTGAATTATGTGCAAGTGCGACAGACAGCCAAGTACATGTAGTAGGGTAACCAATCAGAGAGCGTCATTGGAATTTACTAGTGAGTATCTACAATATAACAATGCTCATACTATTAGTCAAGTATTATACAACATTCAAAACGTTAACTACTCATTTAAAACAAAAACTGGTTTTTCAACAATCCAGCTAAAAGACAACAGTTTTGCAGTCTAATTCACTGGATTCGTCCATGAAGCTTTTTTAGTTCATTCTTACCCAGACGACCCATCAGTAGGGAATCCCTCCTCAGTGTACAATCCCTCACTGCCACACCTATTCAGTAAGTCTTTGAGGGCAACAAGAGCCTCTGCATCAGCCATGCCCCCAGCCACTGCTGCTATCTCATCTCCAGATAAACCATGCATCTCAGTTGCCACAGCAACAAGGGCCTCCTCCCAGGAACAGGCCACCAAATTACCTTGCTCATCTTTCACCATAGGTGTTGTTAGTCGCTGCCTCTTTAGACCATCATAAGCAAATCTGATATAGAAATGGACCTTTAACCATCAACATAATGGGTTTTACATAAGGCAGTATCTAACATCGAAGCAATGAGTTTAGTTGTTCAAACAAGCATCGATTAAAAGATCACAAAGGGAGCTAACTATGTCTTCCCTCCATGTGTATCATATGATCACCAGGATCGCTGAGCTCATTTTTAAGCAATCCTGGCAATCTCAGTTATCCCAGTGATTATATGGAAACTGGGCTTTCGGGCATCTCTAGGTTGACAAATTGCAGTAAAAAGACACTTTTATGAATAAAGGGGAAAAAACAAATACTAAACACTTTTTATGTGTTCACAACAAAAGCATTCTGTTTTAAAGCTTAGATTTGTGAAAAGCAATTTACTTTAGACCAAACAAAATTAAGCTGTAGTTCCAGTCACCCGACTGACACCAACATTTTATCACCAAAATGCCAACCCTATAACTCTTTATTCCAGGTGATCGGCTTTTGTGTGCAAGGAACACCTGACTGAATTGTTATATGGCACCATCCCAGAACGATGCGCGCGCACAAAATGGTCTCAAAATGGCCTCCATTTTAAATTTCAGTCGTTGGTTTTAAAACAGTTCTAAGTACTACCAAAACTCATTATATTTAAATACATTTATAAGCTAAAGTTGTAGATGGGCTAAAAGGCAACTTCTTTGTTGAATGTAATTACCAGAATTTGTCTGTTTAATAGTTCATTTTACGGAATTTGTTTCTTTAGCAAAACGACAAAAAACAACGATCATTACTAATCTCGCAGCGCATTCTGGGATGGTGCCTTTTGGGCAGACCTGAAAGCGCGTGCCGATTGGCTTACTCCAAGCACGTGGTAAGTGCCTGATTACCTGGTTGTTATTTTGACTTTTCCTTTCTTTCCGACCGACCCTATTTTTCAAGATGTGTGACTGGAACCACAGATCTAAAATAGTAGTAAACAGCCTCGATAAAACCCCCAAACAAGCCATAATTACATGTATATGTTTTGCATGAAGAACCGTGCCTCATTCTCATGCCGTAGTTTCAGCACCAGTCCTCACACATTTATTGCAAATATTCAATATGGTGCACAATCATGACTCTTTGCAACGAAGGATAGAACTTGCAAAATAGTATTCCAACAGCCTTTATAATTCAGAGAAATACCTGCACCTTCCTTTTTACTTAAAGGAGACCAAATGGCTCAACTACAAAATACCCTGACCAAAAGAAGCACCCCTAAAAATGGTGGCTACGCAGTCCCCAGCTCCTAGGCAAACTTTATCATTATTAGAACAAAAATATATTCAAAGTTAAATAACTTAAAAGTTGTCTACAGCTTCTTCAGAAAAAAATCAGAGTCCCTCACGGGAATTGAACCCATGACCCTCTGATTGCCGGTCAGATGTTCTACCCACTGAGCTACAGGAACTCACGTGGGGAACTGGGTCACTTAACTTGGTTCTAGTAGATGGTACGTGGTCATATGTCCTGCAATCATGCTGGCTCGATATGTCCGAATATACATACAAGGTTATGTAAGTGGTGCAGCTGAGATGCAAATGTTAAATAACTTGAAAGTTGTCTGCAGCTTCTTCAGAAAAAAAACTAGAACCAAGTTAAGTGACCCAGTTCCCCATGTGAGTTCCTGTAGCTCAGTGGGTGGAACATCTGACCAGCAATCAGAGGGTCATGGGTTCAACTCCTGTCAGGGACTCAGATTTTTTTCTGAAGAAGCTGCAGACAACTTTCAAGTCATTTAACATTAATTTTGCATCTCAGCTGCACCACTTACATATATTCAAAGTTCTGGAGCTGTATTTTGAAGTGGCTATGTGGATACGCAGTCCACAGCAAACTCTTGAATACATTAACTACCACTGCGTAGCCACTTCAGGGAGCTGGGGACTGAGTATCTGCGTAGCCACTTCAAAATACAGCTTTAGAACTTAGAATATTTTCGTTCTATTAATGATTGGTGAAAGTTTGAGGGGAGGGGTGGTATTTCGACTGCATAGCTGCATACCCACCAATTTTTAGGGGTGCTTCTTTTGGTTTGGGCATTCTGTAGTTACTCCCTCTTGGCTTTCGTTAGATTTACAAAGTATTATAATAATACACGAACAAGAAAGAAACATTTTAAAACAATGTTTGCACTTTCGATTTCATCAGTGAAAATGAAAGCTGCTGCACATGTTGATTATATTTTTTTCTTGAAAATTTATGTCAGCGGGTCAATAAAACAGAGAATATAATAGTCTGGCCTGACTTTATTTCTGACTGTAAAATGCTGCTGTGAGGATTGTTTGCTTGGAGACAACATTCAGTTGCACTGCTTCCATAATGTGCCAACTGTACTGGTTTCCAGCCAATTATCCTTTTTTAATTTCAAAAATTGTAATGTCTGAATACTAGGGCTGGGACGAAGGCCAAAAAAACCCTTCGAAGGTTCGTTGGGGTTTTCGAACAAACCTTCGAACCTTTGTTTCAGGAAGTACGTAATAAAACACTGTCAATCTCAGGCTCCAACACACAAGAAAATGATTACTATATGCCACTGCACGATCACCCAACATATTCTCCCTACACTAAGCAGCGCAATCTGAGACACAGAAGAGACCTTTCAAATTCAAAGAATTTTATTCTGTATTAGTCAAGGAAAATGCACTCAATCTGATATGTAACTTAAAAGTGTCAGGTTTAAAGTCAAGTTTGTCAGAAATTTAGGCATCTTTGTTGAAATATGCCGTTGTTTTGTATAAATTTAAAACTACTGACCAAAGAAACAAAGGTTCAAAGGTTGACAAAAACCTTCAAAGGCAACACGAACGAGTGAAGATTCGAGGGTTCGTCCCAGCCCTACTGAATACATTTAAAGTTTTACAAGACCTTGCATTTTAGGATCTTAATGGTTTTAGTTCTATAAAATACAAAGACAAGATAACTACCTCTTCCTTCTTCAACATAGATTAGTTCTGCCAATAAATTGCTGGCTTACCTTGTCTTGTCAGAGATCCACTCTTCATTGATATCCTGCAAAGAATAAGACCAGAATTGCTACTCATTCTATCTTCATTCAACAACTGTAACAATACAAAAACAACTTTACGTTTTGTTGCTTTTTTTTAAAAATAAAACAACATCTCTTTTTAGCCGATTTAAAAAATACAGTCTAGGAAGGATCCTCATAACTTCATTGAGCATTGGAGGGAAATATAAAAAGGGAAAAAAGGTTTTAACGCACAACACTATTTCTAAGCAAGCAAGTACTATACCATCTTTTTCCCTCCCAATTATCTCTCAAAATACTCAAAATAAATTATGTGTGAATCTTTATTATCTTTGGTACTACAATCGCAGTCAATAGTTGTTGGGATGGGCTGACTGCATAATTATTCTTAGCCAGAGAACAACTTAATGATAACAAAGTTATCAAAATCAAAGTTATCAAAATTGTCAAAATGCTATCAAAAACATTAATTCAGATCCTGTTCAATGTTGGAACCTTTGATTGCACATAAAATATTGAGGGTTTGTCAGTTTTAACAGAATTTATTCAACACTGATGCAGGGGGAGGGGTTGTTCCAATTTTATTGACCATGTTTGCATGTCCTGTGGTTCAAAGTTTTGAGTTTTTAAATTGTTTTCTCCTTTTACCAAACATAACAACAAATACTGTTTGACAACTTTGAGAGAAGAATACTTTGTGAATGTATATTATTTAAATGTTGAGTTCCAGTTAAGCTCACTGATTGATGACAGTGGCATACCATGGCCAGCTGTGACTCAGCAGTTGTTATACATGTACCTCACAAAGTCTAGGAAGGATCCTCATAACTTCACCACTTCTGGTATTTACAACAATATTACTGCCAACGGCATCCAGCACATCAATGGATTCAGTTTTCCTAACAGTGATATGCACAAGAGATCATGTTAACAAACTGATAATAAATTTTATATACATGTATTAATTAGCTTAGTTTATACATGTAAAAAGTAGTTGAAAAGAGTATAAAGAGAGAGAGAGTGAGCCAATAAAATAGTGACCTATTGTGAGTAGATGCTTGGTAGATTTAACCTTTTCAAAAATGGTGCAGCAGTGTTTTGATGTGTCCTTGATGGGTTTAAAAATCCAAAATAAATACAGCCTGTAGTACAGTGTGTTTAAATACATGTACCTATAGAGATAGCTTCATACATGTTAATCAACCAGTGAATCAGAAAATTCATTACTTTTCTTTAGAAACTGAGCATTAAGGTGATAAACAAGAAAACTCCTTGTTTTGAATCTTTCCAGTATTTTACAGTAGTTTTGTATTATTATCTATCAAATATTGGTTTTAGTTGTAATTTTAGAATAGTTTTAGTATGTATGTAATAATGTATGTATGTAAGTATATGTATATATGTACATATGTATGTACATGTATGTATGTACATGTATGTATGACTATGTATGTATGACTATGTACGTACAGATATACGTACATATGTATGTATATATATATGACTATGTATGTATGTATGTATGACTATGTATGTATGTATGTATGTACGTATGTATGTATGACTATGTATGTATGTATGTGCATATGTATGTATGATTGTGTATGTATGACTGTGTATGTATGCATATGTATGATGGATGGATGGATGTATGGGGTGGGAAGGATGACTATTCTCCACGGCTCTGGTCATGTAACTCCTTGATAACTACCTTATCATGGTGCACCCATTTCAAACAAAAAGTTATCTGAGGGACCAGGTAAGGGATGGTATATTCCCTGGGCAGTGCCTGAAGAAGATGGATAGCTGATTGTTTCAGGTTCTCTGACATGATGATTGATGACACCTGGTGAAACGGAGAGAGAAACTCCAAAAAACTTGCAGTTGATACGGCTACCAATCATCTTGCACCTGCTTGTCTTTGGATTCTAGCTGTGGATACTCGGAGGGTGGCATGCGTATAGCACAAGCACATGCTGCCGTAATCTTCCTGTGCAGATATCTCTTCAAAGTGTGCTCCAATTACCGAACTCCTGGATGAGAAAACAGGTTGCACGAGAAGCTCCTAAGAACAGAGAGTCCAGTGCAGATTGCTGCAGAGAAAACCTTTAAGGAAGCAAAATCAAGACTGCAGTACAAGATTCAACAGATAAAAAAGAAGTGGTGGTCTGAGATCTCTGCAGAAATGCAGAGTGCTTATGATTGGAAAGATTCAAAGGCATTGTACAGCACAGTCAGACAAGTCTTCAGGTCCACAACCCTTTGATACTGTCAACCGTAGTGCCCTCTGGATCGTATTGGGGAAACTTGGGTGTCTGTCTCAATTTGTTGAGATGTGTAAACAGCTTTATTACAATATGAAGGCAACAGTAAATGTGAGTGGCTCACTCTCTGAACCACTTTGGTTGATAATAGTGTAAAACAAGGAGATCTACATGTACTAGCACCCACCCTGTTCTACATCTATTTCACAGTAATGCTTGCATATGCCTTTCAAGATTGTGACATCAGGGTATACATATGCTTTAGAACTTCTGGCAAAGTGTTCAACCTTCGATGCTTTAACACCGGGTCAAAAACATTTTATCTCTCATCCAAGAATTTCTGTATGCAGATGATTTAGATCTCATTGCTAATACAGAAGAAGACATGCTGTTGATAATGGACATCTTCTCTAACCATCAGCCTAAAAAAGACCAAGGTCATGTTCACATCACCAAGCTTGTGTAAAGGTAAAAGTTAAAGGTAAAGCGACTTTCTTTAATGAGGTTAACATGTAATAGTAATTGTGTTAACTGATAAACTTGTGGCCCTTGGTGCACATTTTTCCCCCTCCCTCTGTCAGTGCTCCATTTTATACATGTAGGTACCGTATTTAAAGTGACAGCTACACGGATCAGAGGAAAGTCGTAGCAGACGTTGGAGTCACTCAGAGAATCGAACTGGGGACCTCCAGCTCTGAAGGCTGTGCACTAACCAACTGAGCTACACCTGCTTCTTCTGTTAAGCCCAATATCATTTTGGAAGGAAAAAGACTTGGAGTGGTGGATAGTTTTGTCTATCTCGGAAGCACACTCAGCAGAGATGGCTCTCGCGATGCTGAAATAACTCATAGAATAGCGAAAGCCAGTTCTGCTTTTGGGAAACTTGAGAAATGCATATGGTCTGCAGCACAAACCAAGTAAACAGTTAAGGACGTCCTAAAAAGCAACCTTAAAGCGCTGGAAATTGACATGGACAACAGGGAATCTCTGACCGACAACCGTGCGTTCTGGAGGAAGCTCATCAGGGAAAGATGTAGCAAATTCGAATGAAAGAGGATGGAGCATGCTACACTGAAGCGTGCACTATGAAAGCAAGATGAAGATGCAATGCCAACAGCAAGTGTTGAAGTGTAATGTGTGTGGCCATTTCCTCCTGTCAAGGGCAGGTCTCGTAAATCATCTCAAATCACATGAGCAGAGTCAAAATCAATCAGTTTCTGAGGAAGCTCTGTTAGCACGTCCACCAATGCACACTTGTCCTCCTTGTGGTTTAGAATGCATGTCAGCTGGTGGTTTGACTAGGCACTCCAAGATACACGAAGATAATCCTCAGCCGGTCAACTTAAATGACATGAAGTTCAAGTGTCACATAAATTTGTGAACATTCACGCTTGACTGTAGCTGGGTTTAAAAGTCATCTGCGTGTACATGGTCATGCAGTGTCCAAATGAAGAAAATGGCATTCTTCTGACAAGAAGTGGCAATCACTATGTGTGTGTGTGTGTGTGTATGTATGTGTGTATGTAAACACTCACCGTACATCTCAATTGACTGTACCTGTTTTCCCATGGTCTTGCAGTAAAAGCATAAGGTTTGGATGTGAGTGCTCCCACTGGACATAGGTCTGAAAAAATAATTAATATATAAAACTATATTCATTTTAAATGTAAGACTCTAGAATTGAAGAGCTTGGTGCAAGAACAGCCTAAGTGACTATTTGGGGTGAAAAAATAAAAATTCAAAATTATCAAATTGTTTTGCACCAAACACCTCTTCTATTCATAACAAATGTTGCATGCTTAGCGAGTCAATCATATGTAAATAAAATTAAATATTATAGCTCTCGAAAACATTTTGGTATTATTCAATATTATACAATACATGTATATCCATGTACCTCTTGTCCTGCACTTTTTAAATGAAGGAAAATGTTCAATACAGTTTCACTCTGTCTATGACAAACACCTTTCCTCATCACAGCTGTCATGAAATTACCTCCAAGTTTTAGATCCCCCACAAAAGGAACCAACACAGTGGAAATTAAAATTTTACAAAGAAATTCAGCAGCACCATCTCAACTTCATGGGGAAAAAATAATGAAATCAAACCAGCAGAGTTTTCTCAATTCCCTCTGACCTTCATCTCCCAAACGATAAAATGCTCAATGCACCAGAAATCCTTATGGATGTCTGGGGAAACAGAACAGTATCAGCATGTAATATTCTGCCTTCCATCTCACTGGACAATTTCGATCCCCTTTTTCCTTCAACGTCATGAAGACAACATAATACATTTACATTTACTGGTAGTATAGAGTACCATTCGATTGCAGACACAGGGATTTTAATTCATATTTATATATAGATTTAAAAATCAATTGCAGAGCTCAGTGCAAAAATGGCCTAAGTGACGATTTGGGGCCAGAAAATAAAACTGCACAAAACACTCTTTGAAACAATTTTTCACAGAAAAAATATCAGGGGACATTTGTTATGAGTAGAAGAGGTGTTTGGTGCAAACCCCAAATTGTCACTTAGGCCATTCTTGCACCGAGTTCTTCAATTACATGAACACGTACATGTAGTTCTTATGAGTACACACACAACAAAGTAAAGCAGAGTATTACCTCAAATTTGAAAATTAGAATGAATCTATTTTATTTCAAACAAATTCCATCAAATTTTAAAAATATGACAACCTTTAATTTGCTATCAATCGAGCATGCAAAAATGCGTTAATGCAAATCAATGTCTATCAGTGAATGCAATAGACCTTGAGCCAACTCCTGTTTTTGAGACCAGAAACTACAAAAATCATTAATTTCTAAAGAAAGTACTTGTTTTACCCACTCAAACCAAGCTCATACTGTACAGTAAGTGCATTCATAACTGCACTTTAGACTTGGTGAAAAGAAGTATAAGATTATGATTACAATTCAACAGAGATATTAAGTATCAGTCTTCCTGACCCAATTAAAAAAAACAGACCTTGCTCTTTATAAAACCAGACATTACAATTTCATAGATTTTCCACCCTTGATTAAAAAGCAAATGCTTATAACAAAATTACAAAAAAACAGAACCCAGCTGGTTTTTAATATGATCCAAGGAGTGATTTTTGATTACTTTTAGTATGAACAAACAAGTTATTGTTAAAAAGAATAGCAACTAAGTCCTTGCAAACATTCTGATGGTACACAATTCTTCACATGTACCAGCTAAATGTAATTACACATCAAGATGGGGTTGACCCTTGTACATTTTTGAGAAAATAATTAGTTACTGGCAGTATTGTGATTGGTCAGCTATCCCACCACTGCAAGAGAGTTTCTATTACAGTACCTCCACTATAAATACTGTATGTATAATGCACAAGTACTGTGTATGTGCCAAATATACAGTAATTAATACACTGCAAGAGATTGTGCCAATAAACTTTACCTATCACATTCCCAGAGAGTTCTGATTTAAACATCTTCTCTATGTATGTACCAACTTGCATATCTCCCCCACGGCCAGTGGTTCCAAGGTCATCAACACCTGCTATCTCACTTGCAAACCTGCATACAAAACTCAAGTTAATGAAATTAGCAGTTGTGGTACTTATAACAGGAGTGGAAACCAACTTTGTTTACCATTAAGAGTACAAATAC
>JANRMR010029008.1:0-14983 GCA_025434825.1 Bergia sp. 'catenularis' | reverse complement strand
ACGTGTGACATGCGACTTCACTGGCAGAGCCTATAGTTTGCGGTAGGCATTACTCAGCATTTGCGAGGAGAACACTGGTGACACTTGTTAACCTCACTGAGACCTGTTACCATAGCGTTGAGCCCCCCAGCAGGTAAGTTTGAGCTGATTTAAATATAGGTTTAAAAATAAATAAAAACAAACCGGCTGCCAGGGCGTGCTCAACAAAAAACTTGGAAAAACACCCTGGAAAAATATCTCACATAGTATTTGTACTTCCCTAAAAATACTCAGTCCTTGAGTATCACTGCTAAACCAAAGGAATCAGTTGGCATATTGACTTTGTCATTTATTTCAGTGACAACCAAATTTTTTCTAGTTTAGTAACAACACCCAATTACAAAAATTGTTTTTTATTTTTGTCTGTGTCCCCCTTAAAATATCAGAACGGTAAGTTTCATAACATCCCTGACCTCCAACTTCATGCAGGATGTACAATCCCTGGATTAATTGCAACAACTGCCTTTTAATTGCAGCCACAAATTTGCACCAGCAAGCTTCTTAAAGGCAGCGACAAATCTGTACTAACAAAAAATTAACTAACTTATTTTGCTTTTTTATATTGTTTTTAATAGGTTCTTGTTAGTCTATTTTTGGAACCACATATTAATTAATATTATCCCCTATCGACAAGAACAGAAAACTTCTTAGTCTCTTGACACTTGTTACTTGCACTCTTCCACACACTTCAGATAATCCTTGACATCTTCAGCTGAGCCAATAAAGATTGGTGAACGTTCATGGAGGCCGGTGGGAATGATATCAAGGATTGGCTGCTTGCCGTTAGTTGCCATTCCTCCAGCTTGTTCAATGATATATGCCATTGGGTTACATTCATACATCAGACGAAGCTGAAAACAGGCAAAAATATTAATCAGGAATAAAATAAATTACAGATACTGGAATGGCTTGGACACAATGCAACAATAAATTGCATAAAATAATGTGCACAATTGTTGATTATTAATCAGTGTGTCTGGCCACTGCAGCAACATTGCAGGGAGTATGAATGGTGCGGTTACCAGAGACACAAACCCAAGTTGACAAGTAAAACAAGATTGCCCATAATTATTTATTTTAACACCTGACACTGTGACACTGTACACAATGTTGCAGGCAATTAAAGGACGTGATGACATCTGATGAAATCTTTGGGCACTAGGTTGAAAAAGTAAAATCTGATTCTACTTCAGCCATATTGCTTGCAATGTTGCATGCAACACTTGTTTTGTCATTACATGCAAAATTGAGTTCAGTGATCCACTGTGTGTCCAAGACTTGAAGCTTGAATGATATTAACTAAAGGTTCATTTCAATTTGAATGCTGCAGCTACTAATCAAGTGAAAAGTTTTTAACATTTTAAAATAATTCTTTGTTACAACTACAGAAATACAACTAGACAAGGAACATTTTCTACTGTGATGAGTTTTCCAGTGCAATAAGTGTATCGCCTACTGCCTGGACAAGTACCCACCTTTCAAACTTTCATGCTATTAGTTAATAGTTGATGCACTGTGAATGTTGGCACAATCAAATATGATACTAACATTGATATCCAGGGACTTTTCCACCCAATGCTATTATTCCATCCTATACTATTAAGGCCAGACCAATATAATTTCTTGTTTTACAAACATTTAGGCCCAAAACTTAAGATCAGAGGGGAAAAAAATAAAAATAAAGTATAAGAACATGCGATACATTACAAATCCCGTGCATACATGTATATTCAACCAATAAGATGCTTCCATTGATGATTCTCCTTGTCATGTGCACCCAAAGTTGGATATCTCCACCAACGCTTGTGAAACATTTTTGATTGTATACAAAGCAATGATTTTCAATATGCGCAAGTACAAAAAAAGTGATATAAAACAAATAACAAACAGGGAAATGCTCTGACCTTTCTCTATTTTCAATTTTGGATGGATTTTGGATTTTTTTTTTCAATTTTCGAAAATCTGAGTTCGGTGGGTTTGTAAAACAGGAAATTAAATTGGTCTGGCCTAAGTATGTTATTGAGATTTTTCCACCCTGTGCCATTATTCCACCCTGTACTATTTTAAATTGACATTGTTAATACTTTTCCATTCTATACTCTTCTTTTGCCTTAGTAGTAGTTTTGATTGCGAGTTAAGAGTATGATCACACATTCACAGCAGCACACATAAGTTTTAGTAAGAATGAAACACAAATTTGAGACATGTAAAAATAAATAAAATTGACTTTGTTGAGAAACATAAACTTTAAGACAGTTAAAACAAATTAAACTGATTGTTAAACAGTGGCAGATGTAAGGGGAAGGCACTGGTTAATTTGGGGGTAAATGCATCCAAGCTAAAAGTTATAGTCATTTACCAAATCTTGAGAGCTTTCTCTGACAGTGTGCATTTCTTTTTAAAAAAGTCTGCATGTGTCACTGATATAAATGGTTCCACAAGTACACATACATTTGCAACACAGAGGGTATAATTTGCAGGAATGTTGAGTGTAGAAGTTGATTCTTTCGCCGATGTGTGCAGAAGTGTCCAGAGGAATGTAACAGTGTTCAGATAATAATTATATCCACAGGTGTCTAGACACCTCTATACCAACTCTTGTACTAATGCAAATTATATTATGATTTCTTTATTTCTTCACATATACACCAACAGCATACAATAAGTTCAGTATGTATTTACAATATCATACACACATTCAACACTAGTCATCTATTTTCACCTTTCCCTTGGGGCTCTTCTTATTCTCAGGGTACATAAAGATTCCTCCATAAACAAGTGTTCTGTGCATGTCAGACACCATGGAGCCCACATAGCGAGCCGCATAAGGAGACTTTCCATCCTAACAAGAACAAGAACAAAATAACTTACATCAATAGAGATTTCTGGGCAATTTCCAACCTACCCCCCTTAGGTTAGGATTAAAGTCAAGGTTTGGCTTAGCTTCAGGGGAGGAGTAGGTGGGTCAAGCCATGAAACCTCCATTGATCTACACTGTAATAACTTTAGACAACAAATTACCAGCTGGGGGTTAAAACTCAAGAGGTTTCGACTACTGTATGCCATCAATCTATTGTTTTATGAAGAGCATTGAAAACAGTAATAGAGATCAAGGTAGACTGTCAAAAATTATTCTTCAAAGTATTTTTCAACTTAAATCTGGGAACTTCTGTGGTACATGCATTTAGGAATTAACCGAAGGTGCCTATTACATGTAACTTTGGTGAATAAAAAAGAGTGGGATGTACATGAATAAAAAACTTTTGAATTGGATGCCCATAGCTAAATGTGGGCATAGCTCAGGCTAATTTGACCATTAAAAATTATTTGCAATTCACAGTCATGTAACTGGAGACAATCTCAAATAACAAAAAAACTTTTGCCTTATAAATTTTTAAAAAACATTTTAACTTATCCCTGAATGGTTTGAAACAATTTTTCCTTTAGGCACTACTAGATGCTTCAATATGCTGTTTAAAACAAGTTGCACATTAAGCCAGCCACTATAGTACTAAGGTATTAAATATGCCTGAACTTAACAAATCATTACCCAAAAAATTGCTACAAATGTTGCAGTAAGTAGAAATGAAAATAAATCTACTCGCTGTAACTGCTGCAGCGACTTGTCTTAAAACAATGTTGAATGTAGGTTACCCACTTTGATGTTTTATACAAGTTACCTCACAATTAATGTACTAGGTTATCATTGCAAAACCTTGAGCTGCACCTTAAAAAGCAACAATTTATAACATGCCCTTAGTTTATTCAACGTCTTTCCTTCTATTATGCTTACCTTTGGGAACTTAATGGAGTCCAAATATTTTTTCATTGGTTCATTAAATAGAGATGCATTTCCCTCATTGGTACTGTAGATTAATTTACCTCTGGGTTTCATTTTGATGTCTGGTTGAGTAAGAATGAACTCTCCTATTGCCTGGAAAAAAACACAAAGGACAAAAATTGTGGAAACTAGTCAGACAACTTTTGACTCTTTGCTGGAGCTGGTTTATAATTAAATATTAGGTAATTAAAACAAAACTACAGCATGCAGAAACTTGCAAGGGATGTTCATTAGCTGGGACACAGTTTACCATACTTCTATAATTTACAGAGTTAGCTTGTCAACTGGTAGCATGTTTTTCAGGCCCGTAGCCAGGAGAGGGGGTCAAGGAGGTTTGGAGAAACCCCCTTTTTCGGCCAACAACCATTTTTTCAAAGTTCACTGATTCATGAAATTTGAAAGTACAGCGTTGTGATGTTCTGATCGCTAACATGATGCAACTCAAAGAACCAACTGCGGCATGTAACCCCCCTTTCTGGAAGGGTGGCTACAGGCCTGTTTTTTGTTGATAACAAAATGATATAATGTAATAACTTAAATCCATAAAGTTATTCTGAATCCCTTGTGCTAAAATACTGGATCCGCCCAAGGGATGGAGCACAATTTAAGGAAATTCAGATAATCACATAGATTGACTCCAGTAACTTTTTTCAGGAAACATTCCTATTCTGGGACAAGATAGGGTCATAAAGCAACTCTGGATGTGCTCTAGCTCTGACTTACTATTAAACAATGACAGTTATATAATAATAATAATAATAATAATTCTTTGATGCAAGTTGAGCTGCACGGGTGAAGTCATTCTGATTGAGTTTTAAACACTTTTTTTGCACTGTGTAATAACATTTGAAGTTAACAGCAAACTTTCAGCTCATGCTCAAGCCTTGATCATGCCTAACTGACTGATTGCGATGTCAGTCATCTTTTATGATCACATGGCCCAAAAGCCCATGGTCATAAAGCATGACTGACATCGCAACCTGTCAGTTAGGTGTGATCAAGGCTTGAGCACAAGCCAAAAGCTTGCTGTTAGCTTCAAATGTTATTGCACAGTGCAAAAAAAGTGTTTAAAACTCACTCAGAAATAATAAATAATAATAATAGACAATAATAATAACATGAGTGATCACCACAAGAGACAATAGGGGTCCCTAACTGAATTGATATGGTACATTTAAATGTAAGTCTGTCAAGGGTCAATTCTAGATAATTGGGGACTAAACAATTTTTTGCCAATCCCTTTGGGTCTATAACTTAGGTACCCCCACCACTCAGGGAAAGTCATGACTATTGCATAACATTAACTAAAAAGGCTCTCACTGGATCTAAAGTAAATGCATTCACTCCATTGCCAGTGGACAATACAATGCTGGTGGCACTTCCATACAGGGCATAACCAGCTGCGACAAAGTTCCTGCCAGGCTGCAATGCATCCTTCATTGACGGGGGTCCATCTGAGGCCTACATGGCAAGCAGCAACCACATGTAAAGAAAAGTAAAGTCACTTTATTATTTTATTGACAAATTGAGGGTTACACAGTCACATTCATAGGGCATACTCTCCCATGTGGCCCTCATCAAAACACCAAATTACCCTACTCTTTTTGAGAAGTGTGTGGGTTCTTTTGAGTCTCCTGAGATAACATTTTAGGAGACTAGACCAACGGCTTAATGGCAGTCAGAGAGCTTACCACACATGGAGAGCAGAAGAAACGAGCTACTTTGCTGGAAAGGAGAGATGTGTTCATACCAAACGAGCTCGATCAACCTACGTTTGACCTGTGTTCGAACGCTTTCACATTCACACCTTCGTGCATTCAAATGTGTTTTTCGGCAAATGCCCCTCATTCAAAATGAATGCATTCATGTTTGAGGTGCACTTATACAGATTTTCACATGGACAGTCACATTTGATTGAAAATTAGGTCTAATTTTTAATGGAATACTACATTGTGTAAATAGTATGGCAAACCAGTACTGGCTGGAATGACAGTACAAGTTAAACTAGACAGACTAAGTAAATTAGGCCACACCAATTTTGTTTCTTGTTTTACGGACTCTCCTGTCCAATTTTTGCTAAAATTTTTAAAAAAATCACAATGGAAGAAAAATTGAAATAACTGTATCATGAAAAAGTGTTTTTTATTCAAAGAGACAAATTTTCTGGTTTTTCAGTTTTATATCAATTAACCTTTATTATTACACTGTTCTAGTGTCTCATGTAGATACAATTTAAATTTGTAAATTTATTCCCAAAGTTTTATTAAAAGTAGCACTTTATGTTTGGTACTAATATCAAAAATCTTGTGACAACTTTTTTTTTAGTACCCCCTCTGGTCCTCAATATTGACCAGAAAAATCCGTAAAACAAGAAATAAAATTGGTGTGGCCTTATTAACAGACTGACATACACATACACGTAGAATTTAATTTTCACCTTTTTTGCAATCCCAAAGATGGATCCAATAGCAGCCAGACACTCTATGTTTGACGACCCATCAAGTGGGTCGAAAAAAACAACATACTTTCCTTGCTTCTCTGTTTCCACCTCAATGACTTGTTCATTTTCTTCTGAAACTAACATAAATGTTGTGAACGAGGATTTTAACATGTTGATAAAGAGTTCGTTTGCAAGAACATCCAGTTTCTGCTGTTCTTCCCCTTGTACGTTAGTATTACCAGCTATGCCATACCTGCAACCAGACAGTTGGGATTCTCTTTAAAAATCTACTATTAACAAGGAAAACAAAATATATCATTTTTGGGTTGCATTTTGCAGTTCAAGAAGTTAATAATACCCTCATGACTCATCACCACAGAGGAAAAATTGAAAATTTATAAACAAATACTGTATGAAAGTTCTACTTGTAATGTATTTCAGTATTTCTGTTGCTTGATCTTGTAAAATATGAGGATATAATTATTCGTTTTAAGGAGTTCTATTATGGTTACCGGTAACAAATGGGAAAGTTTTTTAAAAAAATCTACGTTCGGGAACGACTTTAAATGACACACCTTCCACTGCGCCCCCTCTCGTTTTGAATTACATAGTTATACACGTAACTTGATTTGCACTTTCGGTGTAGCTACGAACAAGGAATAAACCTGCATGAGATCCTTCAGTATACTTGTGCAGTATGCTTCACGTTACTTACAGCCTAGCAATTCCAGCTTTTCTCACTGCAGAAGACACGGCTTTGATGGCGGTCATTAGAGCATTCAGAAGAGTCGTCAAATCTCCAGTGGCAGTTGGACATTTCCTTTGCTCCGATAATACGTGACGAGCCAACGTGATACAGTCAGAATCTATAGCAGCCATATTTCAATACCTCTCGAATTCCCTGAAAGAGATCAAGATTATTTCTTATGCCCTGGTGACTATGTTAAGTTCCGATGGTTGAGATACTCCGACGTCCTCATGATCAAGCGTGGAGTTTGCTGAGTCATGGGGAGTACCGCAAATATAGACCAGCAAGTTTGACAAAATTACTAGACTTTATCCAAAGAAACCCACAAGATTGATTCAATAACAGTGACAGCCCCTTGGTCTAAATCGCCTTTAGCCAAGAATCTCTCGATCAACACTGAACAAGTCTCGTACAGATGACCCTCGCACACATGTCACATGTACAGACTACAGAGTACAGACAGTGACAATCTTGAATTGATCCGTTCGCAGTTACGATTATTTCTCAAACTGGGAAGAAAATGCAGTGGGAACGAACTAAATTAGTTTGTTCCGTGAACATACCTTATGTTATATCAATCGTTTCTGGTCGGAGTTTCAGGGTGCTGCAGAGAAAAGGTTTTTACGAGCATTTCACCCCACTTCACCAACGTGGCCAGCTCGCCCCAGTCTCCCGGTGAAATGCACTTCGCTCATCTGTGATCAAACGAGTAGCAGACAACCAAAGTTGGATCAACAAAAGTTCCAGACAAAAAATGGCGCATGCAGGTTTAAGAATCGCTTCTTCTAAATTGTTTTTCCGTTCTTTTTATCGAGCATATCCTAAATTTTCTTTCTACACCACAAAAGGTGGAGATCTCTTGATAGATAACGAGAAATACTCATGGCTAAAAGAGCTGGGATTGAAAGCTGAAAACGATGGAGTCTACAACGGCACGTGGAAGGCGACAGGAGAGGTATGGCTTGGTATGGACAATGGTGTTGTGTTATGTTCGTTTGCTATCAGAGTATTTTAAGGCAGACAAACTTGCGGATAATTTTCACATTTATTGTTTTAAACGCCAAATACTTTCTTGGATTCTTTTCCGAAATAAGTTAGTCTAGGGGTTCAGATTACTGTAAAAATTTCCGGAAGACAAAAACTTGCGAGCGACTTTTAGTTTTCGCACCCCACCAATGGTGACTGTCTGAAGGGCCGGCTGTCTGTTTCGTATTAAAGGTAAACTTTAGCATTTTGAATGATCAACGGTCACTTTCCTCATATAAACGGAAACTAACAAATTAAAGAAAGTTGACTCGCACAGATTGGTGCAGGAGAAAGCTTAATGGTAATTCTGGCGGTCGCATCCATGAAAACATGCTCTTGGCGTTCTTAATTATTTCTTCTTTTTCTTTGTTAGATAAATTTATTATTTTATTCTTATTTTCCTATTTTTTTGGCTGTTTTATATTTAAACGTTTTGAATTGTTAAATAAATAAAAATCCTTGCAATTGAGGTGTTTGGATGTACTAATATAGATTATAATTACGATCAGCGGATTACTTAATATACTTATATTTCACAAGTGAGAGCCAGGAATCAGTCTTTCTGAATTCCTGCAGAGACTTGGTACAAAACCATCTGGGGAAGGGGTTGTTGGGGAGGGAGAGTATATAAAAGATGGAATTTCGTGGACTTCTGAAAGTTGTACTGAAAGTTGTAAGTTCCAAAGTCAAAGATGAGACTGTGCGTGTGTGGGGGCGTGTGGGGGGAGGGGTTGGGGGTTGTGCTCCCTCCAGAAAATTTGAAAATTTAAGTCTTCTTAGAGCAATTTTGAGTGATCTATTGAGGTGTCAGCAAAAGCCTGGAGGCTTGACCCATCTGTCTTCCTGTTTGTCACTAAAAAACAATTATTTTATAACTTTTTTCCCTCTTTTTGGAAAATTTTGGAACTCAATTGTTTGCCCCCTTAATTAATACAGTGCTTGACACAGACCTGATTTTCTGTTTTTGCTTATTTCTTTACAGGTTGTGACTTCTTACTCTCCTGCATCAGGTCAAGGTATTGCAAGAGTTCGACAGGTGAGACAGTGCACAAGTTTCCAGTTCAGCAGAACAAGTGATCTTCATGTACATGTACTAAAGCATGTGCTCAAGAAACTCAAACTTCAGTGGAAGTTGTTCTTACAAAAATGCTATTATATTCGGCTTTTAAAAATATAATTGTATTATTCACTTTTTCAGGGAAGTTTAGAGGATTATGAAGAAAGTGTTAAATTGTCCCGTGAAGCCTTTAAAATTTGGGCAAAGGTATGTTAAACATTCATTTTTTGTGTTTGTGGTTGGTTTTATTGCTGATATTGGATAGGGTTTTCACAAATTTTAAGGTGGGTGTATATTGTGTAAGCAGGCAAAATAGTACACTTATAGTGAAGTTATTTTTGCCTGATTTGAAAGTAAGCCCACCCAGAATGCCCTGGCTACAAGTTCTTGACATATTAAATTCCCAGGAGTAACTCTAGATCTGTTGATGGCAATAGAGCTCTACAGATTCTTGAAAAATCTTTTTGAAGCATATTGTCAATAACAGTTTTGATTTTAGATTTATCTGCTTTCCATTGTAATAGTGGATTGATATAGGGGTAGGGGGGGAGGGGAGTAGCAATGGGGCTGGTGGGGAAGGGTTGCTAAATTTGACTGTCCCTCTATAAAAAATAATGATTAAATAGGTTTTTCAACCAAAGCAGTTGACTTTGGCTTTTGTAAAAAGCTGTTGTATTTTAGCTTTTGTCAAGTAAATTCAATTATGTCAGCAGTACATCCAAGATGGTAACCAAAAATCCAAGATGGCGACATCTACCTACTCACTGCCAGTCTGAGAACAACTAGTTAAACGGGGAAAGTTGCTTTCCCCACTGTTTTTGGTGCTGTTGGCTTATATAATCATGTATGATAATGAAGTTGAGAAGCAGTAAGAGAATGCACTAGTTACCGCTCCTCCCATCTGGTAAGGCAAAAAGCTCATCCAGATACAAGTATGATTAATCAAGTTGTTATGTGCCAAATATAATATAATAATCATAAATGAGAAGCTTTACATTTTCAATTATGTTTTGTTCATTTGTAGACTCCTGGCCCTAAACGGGGTGAAATTGTTAGACAGATTGGTGAGGCTTTGAGAGAAAAGTGTGATCTTCTTGGAAGACTGGTAAGTGAAGATCTTAATTTAGTGTTACTATCCAGTGAAGATCCAGGGGGGTGGGGGGCATTGGGCCCTTGTGATCTCCCCCCTTCCTTTTTAGTTCAATTGACTTTGTTTTATTGAAACATGTTATCGGGAGCATGTTTTTGGACCCCCTAGGTATCATCCTTCAGCACCTACGTGTTTTTAGTCCTCCCTGCATTCAAAGTCTCTGGAACCAAAAATTCTAAATATTATTAAAAAGATATTGACAAACTGTTTCAATGAAGTTCCAGGTGAGACATTGCAGTACCCCCAAAATTTAAACTTTCTGCTCTTTTTCTTACCAGGCCAGAGTTACTGTTCAAATCTGGCTTGGTGAAAAACCTGAAGTTGATGCCAAGTAACAAACACACTTGTCAGCCTGTAGCAAGATTTTGGTCAAGTTACACCTAATTTTAGCTTATAAAAAGTCTGCACTGACACTGGCCATAGATACCAGAGGACACCAGAGTGTGGCTGCACCAAAATTAATGTGAGGCCAATTTGGCTGATCATGAGCCTGTGACATATTATTTTTATTGGCCTTTAACAGACCTTTTTTATAATGAGCAAAGTCTTTCATCTAGTTTTCGGGGTTAAAATGCATCTAATTAGCTTTTGCAGTACATTGATGATGACATGATTATAATCTATCGATGTACATGTAAATGCCACAATTTGTAGGACGACGGATAGCAATAAATGTCAAAGCTAGTTAGTTCTGATCCAATCAGATTTTTACCATAACATCTGCAAACCACAACCATGTTAGTTGGTCTGCTGTTAAAACATAAGAAATCTGCACTGTTATTTACTCTAAAATTTATAACTGTCCTACTTACATGTATGTCAGTCATCTACAGATTTACATCACAAAGACACTGGTGGCAATTGTCATTGAAATGCTTGGAACCAAAACTTTATAAGACTTCGTACCACTAGTGATAATGATTCAGAAACTCAGAAGAACACACAGAATACAGACTCGTGACTCACATGTGATCAGTGAATACCCAACAGAATCTATTACACAGATTTCTTACAGTTGGTCCATATGTGGCAGACAAATGGTAGACATATATCAATTTAGAGTATCTGGAGTAATTCAGGTGCTAATTTTTTATGTTTAATTTTTTTATGTTTTATCTCAAGTTAACTGTACATTGTTTTCATTCTGTAGCTTTCTTTGGAAGTGGGTAAAATCTACCCTGAGGGTGTTGGTGAGGTTCAGGAATACATTGATGTGTGTGATTATGCTGTGGGACTTTCCAGGATGTTTGGTGGAAAGGTTCTTCCCTCTGAGCGTAAGTAAAATTTCCATTTTGTTTGTGACAGATCGTTTGTAATTCAGTGTCTGGTTTAACTTCAGCGTGAGCATTCAAAGGACAACAAGCTTGATTTATCTTGAGCATGCTTTAAAAGCAGCAGCGATGAATAACAATTTCAGCTGCAGCAGAATTATCTACGGTACAGTACGGTTTGCTAACAACTACTCCAACACATACAGTTCAGCAACAGAAATATCTACGGTACAATACGGTTTGCAAACAACTACTCTAACACATACAGTTCAGCAGCAGAAATATCTACGGTACAGTATGGTTTGCAAACAACTACTCTAACACATACAGTTCAGCAGTAGAATTATCTACGGTACAGTACAGTTTGCAAACAACTACTCTTAACTAATGCATACAGTTCAGCATATCAAGTATCTGAAGCAGACTAGAGGCAATATGAAATGCCAACAATGTACAATGATGGAAATAATAATTTATATGGGGAAAACTCTTGTACTTACCTGAAGCTGCTGTGCATAGGAAACTGATAAAAAAAACTCAATGACTTTTACATATGATAGTTTGGCAAAAGTATTGTGAGAGCTAAATTAGCATTGCCAATGATGCATCAAAAACAAATTGAAAAGAATGTTCTCCAACAAGTGAGTTCCAAATACAGTATTAACAGTGTCCACAACATATTCTCCTACTGGTGGGTGCTTGTGAAATGGAAGTATGAGTTTATATGAGTCATTAATAACCATGCAAGTCCTTATTAGGTTTTCATTTCCAAAAATGAAGGCCTTGAAAGTCCATAAATTTATAAACAACTGTCCAAGTCCACAGTTCTGTGTATTAAATTCGCATTTTTCCAAAATCAATGTTTTTTGTTTTTTGGGGATTAGGTATGATATACCATGAATCTTCATTGGTGTGATCAATGACAGCTTTATTAATTAACAAAAGTCCTTAAATTTAAAAATTTGGAAATTAGGGGAAGAGCCCTGCAAGTACATGTACATTGTAAACGTTGCATATATAGTACATGGAGGTTTGGAAAGTAAAGGAAAACAGATGTGTATCAAAATCTGATATAGTTGTGTGTTTGTAGGACCTGGCCATGCATTGTTGGAAACATGGAATCCTCTGGGACTTGTTGGTGTGATAACAGCTTTCAATTTCCCTGTCGCTGTGTTTGGGTGGAACACTGCTCTGAGTATGGTCTGTGGAAATGTCAACTTGTGGTATGTGCTGTCCAGACCTATTACATGTACAACTGTAGTTTATTAAGTAACATAAGTTATTCTAGTTTGGCTTGATTTTGGTTGCTGTTAAACATTATGTAAGTAACAATTTTTGGGCAACAGCTAGCTGAAGTCTTAATAAAGTTAATTAATTTCCAGAGAAAATGAAGGTACATAAGCTATTTTTATTTTCAATGTCGTAAAGTGTACATCAAGAAAGTGATCTTTTGCTTTCAGCCATCAGTTGCCCTTTTTCATCTCATCTGTTATCACGGGATATTTTACGAACGTGTTCACTTTGTGTGTTATGTGGAGTTTTGCAGGTTTTGTAGCTTTTGAGCCAACTCAACTCGGAGTGAAATCAAATTTTTGATTTAATGTATCAAAAGCAGAGTCTACTAAGATTTTAAATCTTTTCTGTGGTGCAAATATTTAATTTGAAGGGATAATTTATCTCCAACTGCCACAGTTATTCATTTCTGGGACTCTAACTCACAACTAGTTCAGTTATCCAGTATTTAAAAGTTATACAATGGCCAACCTTCCTTAGCTGGTTAAGCTTTATCTGGTGTATAGAGGGCAGAAAGCACTAGTAGTTATCAAACCTTTGTGCAACTGAGCTGATGGAAGTGAATGCATTTTATCTGCTGGATAGCAATTTATCTGCCAGATAAGACTTATCCAGTCATTTGAAAACTGGGCCCAGATGTTGCTACATGTATATATGCACTTGTACAACTTGGATGGGTACAGAAATTCAGAACAACACTGTAGTTTATGTGATAGCTCACATGCTGAAGCACTGATCCTGACCAGAAAAAATGCACTTACTAAGCTTAGAACTGATTATTCTAGTGTGGGTCTTTCATTGTCTTTCGGTATCACAGGCCTCAAAAAATTCCCTTGGTTTTCACTCTAAAGGAGTCTACTTCGCAGCTGCCGTGCCATTGAATGTGATGTTAAAATGTCACATGCTCTCCTTTACATGGATGGGGTGGATAGGAAAATAATACAATGGAAAAAAACAAAAAGAAATAAAAAAATTATTACCGGTATGAACAAAATTAAAATACATGTAAGTTTTTATAATGACTATATAGGTGAAAATAAAAATAAGTTTAAATGAAATAGGTACAATTCAATTTAAATAAAAGCATAGTAGAGTATGTTGGTCTTTTCATGCCCTACCCCCCTTAGATGTATTTGTCACATGTACCAGCTGCGTGTCCACAAGAATTTATTTATTCATTTAATTATTATTTTATTGTTGAAGAGGTGCCAACTTAAAAACTATTTAGCACATGTGTGCAAATAGCTTCAAAAATGAATGATAAAATTATTTGGAATTTTAATTTTAGGAAAGGTGCACCATCAACCCCCCTGACAAGTGTTGCAGTAATAAAGTAAGTAAGTTCTGTTAATAAAATGGTGTTAAAGAATCTTGATGACTAGTGATCATCATCAGGTCAGCTGTTACTGTAGACTTTTCAAATAAACCCTTTTTGGTGTGTGGTCCATCAGATTAGATGATACATGTATTCTGCCCATGGCTGATCATGAGAGATGATTAGAAAAAAGAACAGAAAACTGAAAAAAGAAGAAACTGTAAAGTCTTGAGGACTATTACAGAATACTTATCATCACATAGACCAATGAGCTACAGTGGGGTTTATTTACTTTATAACCCAACTGGCAAAGGGGGATCGAGGGGGGGGGGGGGCTTGGTGACCCCCCCCATGATTTTCAATATGTCTTATCTGTTCATCTTAAGATTTGGCAAGACTGTTGATTGGTCAAAGATCTTTCAATTAAGACTGGTCACATGATGATTTGCCAGTTGCCATGGTTACCAGAATGCTAAAATGACATGCAAAAAATCGTGACTTTTGATAAGTTTGATTTTTGGTTTTTGTATTGGTTTGTTTGCATATTTCAACACTTAAAGCTGAATATAGTGCAAAAACTAATTTTGAAAAAAGCACACAAAAGTTCTAATTTTCAAGAAAATTTAGTATAATTTTCCACATTTCAAAGGAAATTTTTTAAAAGTCAAACAGGTGTGGCAAATTGAAATTCACTTAAAAAATAACATGTTTACTAATACTAGGTAACAGCTACATGTACTAAAAATGTTGAGAAAATTTTAAAATCCCTCAACAAAATCACAAAAAACATAGAGAGGTTCTTC
>JANRMR010028897.1:0-14984 GCA_025434825.1 Bergia sp. 'catenularis' | reverse complement strand
ACATACATACATACATACATACAAACATACATACATACATACATACATACATACATACATACATACATACATACATATATACATAAAATGAATAATGAACGTGGTGTTCACGGTATCCGTAAAAGTGCTCAATACATTAGAACATAGATAGAGCTGGATAAAAAGTTAAAATTATGCCAAGGTTGTAAAATGCTATAAAAGGATAAAATGTTAAAAGGCTAATAAAACTCTTCAAGGCCTCTATAAAACGTTGCCGCGGTTTCACGCCAAAGCGATCATCAGACTAAAAAATAAAAGTGGCACTTTCGATATTTAATAGGAACGTGATGAACTTGAGGGCTTGAAATTGGCTGCATCGTTCCTTTGTTCAGGTTTGTGGATTTATCAGCGTTAAAGGCCCGTTTACACTAGCTACTTTTGATTCAATTTTTGTCACGATTTCCATTGCAATTTTTCTCGCCGTTGCTTTGCAACTTAAAATAGCACATGCAAACCATCTGCAGTTTCAGTGAATTTGAGTGCAAGAAAAAATGCTATGTTGAAAACTTTCTCGAAATTTGATGCAATTTGGCGGTGAGAAAAATTGCAATGGAAATCGCGACAAAAATTGCATCAAAAATTGCCAGAGTAAATGGGCCTTAATAATGAAAAGTTTTTCTATTAAGAACAAGTTGCTGAGTTTGATGGACTTCCATTGTAAGCACTTGCTCGCTTAAGTATTGAACGTTGAATTTGAAATTGTGTGTTGTTGTCCTTCAAATCCCAGATTTAACGCGAGGGTGCGGTTTCGTTTTCATATTTATTGAAAGGCTCTTGCCAAGCGAGCGTAATTGTTTACAAAGCCACTGTAACAACAAGCACAGACACAAAAACATACATTAGGATGACTGAACACACTTTTAAAACGAGATTTAACAACCACAAACTTTCATTCAAGTACCGTAAAACGAAACCGTACTTTTGCGTTACGTCTGAGATTTGAAGAACTGAACAGTACACAGTTTCAAGGTAAAAAACTACTGAGATAAAATAAAACAAAGAGCTATTAAAAGACAAACGAAGATTCAATGAACAACGTAAACCAGCAGGGAAATGGAGGACACTACAACCAAGCACGGAAAAGCGATCAAATCGGAACTATGTCAATAGTATTTGTCACTTCATAAAACAGAACACTTACAGAACTTTTACAACAAACCGACATGAAGGCTAATTAATCCAGCAAAAACCTAATTTGACACCATCAATAAATCTATCCTGGACCACTTAACATCGAAATCACAGTTTAAAAAAAACGCAAATCGGTTACGAAACTAGTTTGTCAACAAAAGTGATAAAAACACACAGTTTCCAGGTATTCGATACATTTCCGTTCTATCTTGCTCAATTCAATTCAATTCAATTTTATTCAAAATTATTTAGCGCAGATAAGGCCAAAGCGAGAGGCTTAAATGGCTTGGGCCAGCAGAGATAAAAAGTGCTTTACAGATTTGATGACGACAGATTCACAAAATAACAACTTACATGTACTAGGTTTGATAAGTTACAAATTGTGATGTCAATATATACTATACAAAAACAAAAAACAAGAACAGGGAGGAAGACTGGAAAAGCTATTATTATGCCAACACATTATTTGCTGATATCATTTCTAAAGGGGAATTGCATTTAGACAAAGAAGAACGAGTTATGTAATTTGCCAAATTTAAACTAATTTATGAAAATTTACAGTTGATAAGAAAGATTCACTTAAAGATAAAATATTAGAAAAGTATTAATAAATTGATTTATAATAATATTTAAGTGTGCAAAAAGAACATTTTGGGTTTGCTTTTGTAATTATATAATAAACCCTAAGGTGTAAGAAGGAGTCGAGTAGAGGGCGGTAAGCTGTTACATATAGAAGGTGCCTGAAAGTGAATAGAGAAGTGATACTTCAGGAATTGTTTGTGAAGGTTATGTCTTGAGCGGGTAAAGTGGTCATGGTATTCAGAATTGAAATGAAATAATGAAGAGAGGAAAGGAGGTAATAATTTATTTATATGAAAGAAAACAAGGCTGGAGATTTGATATTTAAAGATGGAGTAAATTGGTAAAATGTTTAACTTTTTTGAAAAAGGGTTTGGTGTGAGTGTGAGAAAGAGAAGAAGTAATTATACGTCCTGCTTTCTTTTTCAAAATGAAGAGAGGTTCAAGATGTGAATCGTAAGTGGATACTACTACTAATAAAAATAATAAATAGTTTTTTGCAGCAAACATATTCATGATATGTTCTAGGTGCATAACAACGAAGTTATAACCCACCCCAAAAATGCAACGCAATAAAATAATAATGAAAATTATCACTAAATGTTAGACTGTGATAAATAAAATAAAGGACGTTAACTGAACACAATCTGAAAAAGATGAGTTTTAAATTTCGATTTAAATATCTGAATTGTAGAACTTGAGTGGATGTCAGCGGCCAGATTGTTCCAGAGCGTTGGCGCCGCGAGCATTAATGAGCGATCAGCAAGCGTTTTCTTTGATTTGAAGCGAGGATAGGACAAACATATTCTATTGTTTGTGCTGCGGAGATTATAACGGAAAGGTTGTGCAACTGTGATAAGGTTTGAAAGGTAGGAAGGAGCCAGTTGATGAAGAGTTTTACATGTGATCAGTAACAGCTTGAAGATAATTCTTTGTCTGACAGACAACCAGTGTAGATTTCTGAGAGGAGGGGTAGTGTGGCAATACTTGGAGAGAAGTAGATGAGACGCGTGCATGCATTCTGGATTTGCTGAAGATTGCAGAGAGTTTTGTCTGGTAGCAGTCTGGCCAAATAAAAGACTGTTGCAGTAATCAAGTCTGCTGGTGATGAAGGCATGAATAGGAGTTTCAGTATGCTGACGGCTGAGGAATTTTCTAATATGTCTGATATTGTAGAGCTGGAGGTCTTGTTAACATAGGTGGTCATAGTGAGAGTGGAGTCAAACCACACCCCGAGATCTTTAACCACAGTAACAGAGTGGATATCAACATCAACCACTGTGATTTTATTACTGGTAACCTTTTGTCTCTTATCATCCAAGGCCGTAGGTCCTTAATGCAGAGCTCGATTGCAATGATTGCTTCTTCTTTGTCAGCACTGAAATTAGGATTGAACGATATATATCATAGAGTATCATCGGCATGAGACGGGCGCATGCATATACGTGTACATCTGGGAGGTGAGATTCAGTGATGTCAAAAAGTTTGCTAGCACAAATAGTAAACAAAAGAGGGCCAAGACATGATCCTAGAGGATCACCTCATTTCAGCTAGAATACGTCGGAGAGAGTACCGTTTAAAGAAACTTTCTGATGATGGCCAGTACGATAAGAGGAGAACCAAGAGAGTGCAGCATCCTTTAATCCGAGCTTTGTCCTAAGTCTGTGCATCAAGATATCATGATCTACAGCGTCGAATGCGGTGCTTAGATCAAGTAAGACTAGTAAGGATATATGCCCCTTATTTATTGCCAATAGCAAGTCGTTCTTCACTTTCAACAGGGCAATTTCAGTACTGTAATTCCTGCGATACGCAGTTTGCAATAATGGGTAGAGCTTCACTGTCATTCACTGTCACGTACCCTTAAATTTGATCTGCAGCAGCACGTTCAGTCAATTTGGAGATGAAAGACGAATCACTTATTGGTCTTAGGTTCTGGAATATTGGGGCCAGGTCCTGTTTTTGAGTAGAGGGTTGCCGATGGCCATTTTCCACTGGTTCGGAAATCGACCGGTTTCAAGAGACAGTTAACCATCTTGGTAATAATCGGGATGAGGACATCAAGACAACTGATTAGCAGGTGTGATGGGACAGGATCAGAAGCGCATGATTTCTTTTCTGCGGAATTTATGAGGTCACGAATCTGGCTTTCATTAAGGAGTTCAAATTTTGTCATTGAAATCTTGGTGTTAACAGAGTCAGGCTGAAGAACATCATCTGTAGGAGTAATAGAGTCCAGCCTTGATCTGATTTTTTCAATTTTTCCGATAAAAATGTACCAATATCACTGGCTAGCTTTTTGTTATCTGAGGGCACCGAGGAAGCACAAGATCTTGTTTTCATATTTAAGAGTTGCTTCGAAGTTACGAAGACGATCAGAACTGTTGTCTTCAATAAAACTTTGATAATAAACAGTACGGGATTGCTTCATTATTAAATTCAAATGATTTTTCTTAGCTTTGTAGCCAACAAGATCATCAGTGGGATCTGGATTTTCTCCACTTCCGTTCTACAGAACTTTAATTTCGTCGTTAAACCACGGTGTAGAAAGACGAATGTTAATCACTTTGGTTATACATGTAATTGGGGCGAATTTGTCGAGAGTGGTTTCCAGCGTAGAATTATACAAATTGACTATGTCGTCAAGGCAGGCTGGGGTGTCGGTAGCTAGGGCCGATGTGCACAGGTTACTCCTAAATGTTGCGATATCAACAGCCGTGGTTCTCCTGAAGAACACCAATTTTTTCTTAGGTACAGTTTTGCAAATATCGAGGGAGCATGATACAATGAAATGGTCAGAAATAAAAGGACCAGAAGATGGCTTGTCAAGCATTAGTGAATCAGACGACCGTGTTAAGTCAAGGGTATAACCGTATTATTATCAAGTCAAGGGTACGACCGTGTTATTATCAAGTTAAGGGTATGGCCGTGCTATTGGGTTGCAAAGTTAACGTGTTGCCATTGACTCCAGTAGATCTAAAAACGCGACACTGTCATCATCGTCAACGACATCAACATGGATATTAAAATCCCCACAGATTAGGAGCGGATCAGGCGAGAGGATAACAGTTTCCAAGTATCTTGAGAATTCCGGGAGAAACCGTTACACAGTGATCGGGTGAGATGCGGAATAAGTTTGTCGATAGATAATACAAAGCCGTAGTTTGTTATTTTTACTGTTCACGACATATTCAGAAAATTCAAAGGATTACTTTTCAACAGAGTCGATTAGTTTTATATCAATATTTTGAGCGAAGAGAAGAGCTGTTCCACCACCAGTGCGCCGGACACGCGGACAATCAATCAGTTTGTAGCCACGAGAACCATGTCTCAGTAACTGCAATAAGATCAGGGCGATTTTCACAAACGAAATCAATGAAAGATTCAGTTTTGCTTGCAATCGATCTAGTGTTCATGGAGCACATAAACATGGGAGGTTTTGAGTTAGCTGATAATGATGTAGCAGTGTTGATATAATTCAAATTTCTTTTGTATTTTGTATTCGACCAGGTATATATTTTGCCGTTACACCAGCACGCACACGGCGAGTCTTGAGAATTCCAAGGTATTTCAAAGAGAGGGAGAGATTTCTTGACACAGGAAGTCTTGATCAAAGGTAAAGAAGTTGTTTTCTTGAATAATTGATGTTCTTGTCGGGAAAGTTCAAATCTGAACGCGAACCACAAACTGCAGAAATCTGGAAACTTTGAGCCATCGGATGGATGTCCATATAAGATTGTAATAATTCAGATATGGTAAACATATTGAGTGGTATAGGGTCAGGAGGCCTTTTGGAGAAAAGAATTGCCTAGATTTACAGATTTTGCCTGTTGCTTTAGAGGCCTTTGAGCAAATGGTAGAGATGTGGAATTTCCAAGAGAGATTTTCATGGAACCTTTGATAAGCAAGGAAGGATAGATATGGGTCTATAATCAGATAAGTGCGATGCTTCATCACTTTTAAAGATAGGCAGAACTTAACTTTAAGCCTATCGGGGAAAACACTGGTAGAGAAAGAAAGATTACAGATATAGGTAAGAGGAGCAGCAATTAATTAAAGAGCAGCCTTAATAGGCAAAATACATATACCATCAAATCCTTCGCTCTTGCTATTTTTCAAAGAAGAAAGTATGGAAAATACCTCAGAAGGTGAGCTAGGAGCAAGTAGAAAACTATTTATATTATAGTTAGTCAAGAATTTTCTGTGGGAGATAGAGACAGGTAGAATGTTGTTTGCCGAAGAAAATCCAATATTAGCGAAAAAATCATTGAACTTAGAAGCAATCAGTTTTGGATCATTATATATTCCACAAGAATCTTTCGCGTTATGGAAGCTTGGTTGATTCAGTTTTCGCGATATAACTTGTTTGATCACAGCCTAGGTCTTTTTAGGTCAGAGCATATTGAGTTTAGTTTATCACGGTAGTATTTCTTTCTGGCAACTTTAATGCAAAAAAATGTACATATTTACGGAGGAGAAGGATCAAGAATGGATTGTTTATAGAGAGAAAATTTTTCCTTTTATAAGAAATGTAAAGGGCACTTGTAAACCATGGCTTGGTATTGCAGTTCTCTGTATTTACCCTTCTATCTCTAGAGAGAAGCTGCATCCAGCCCTAGAATAAGCAAAGGTCTCAATTCCTTTTCGAACTTTGGTCTCCTAATTAACCGGGCTTTCTTGTTGTTCCAGTGCCCGGAGGGGGGTGGGGGTCAGAAAGTGCCCGCGGCAACTTTACTCAAGAAAAGTTAATGTTATACTAACCAAACTTGGTACACTAATTAATTAGGGTGTTACCAGATGGTCAATTATCTAATTAGCCTTTTGTGACGTCATATCACATTACAGGACGCCATTTTTTATTTCATGACCGCCATCTTGGATTTTTTGAAAAGTCCCATAAATCACCGAAAAAGGACAAATTATGTTTGAAAACATTGAAAATACATTTGCAATATACAAATTTATAATTCTAATGCAAAAATAGTGAGAAAAAAGTTTTTTGAAGAAAAAATTGCGAAAACATTTTCCAGACCTGGCTCTGAAAATGTGGTTGCACGTCAAATGATTCTATGATTAATTTTGGTAAAAGTCATAATCACTAAATATCTTTGCCGGATCTACAACGGCTGCTGAGCTATAGTGGTTTGAAGTTGGTGCGTCCACTTTATGCTTTACACGTGGTATTCCGTGAACTTCGTGGACATTGAAATCATAGCATGCGCAGAAGAATCATGTAAATGTTTGTCATTGTTTTGCAGTTAATTCCAAGTTTAATGGAGTTTACCATAAAGGCAGTTCTGTTGCTTGTTCTTGTTAACAGTGCAATCAGCGGAAACAAATGTAAGTGCATATATACAGACCACCCTAGCCTAGCAAAACAAAGCACAAGGAACTGTATCCATACTTTATTAGCTTCAAATGACCAAATCATAATACATTATTTATCTATTATCTATCTATATATCTATCTTAATCTCTCTATCTATTCTAATTTTAGAGTATTTTGAAGTTACGTCATCAAGATACTAAATTCAGCATAGGTGAAAATATCAGCATCAAAAGTAAACGTTGAAATGTTCGCGTCGATGCGATTGTTCATATTTTACTTACACTATTTTAAATTATCTGGCTGTCATGCTGACTAGTCATTTTACCTTAATGTCATGAAAATCCATATCTTTTGGCTACATCGCCCTTAATCTGGCAAAGGAGGAGGAGGGAGGTTCGTTGCGATTTTGTGGAGGGATTTTAAATTTTCCCAAATGTTTACTAGTAGCTGTTACTTTTTAGTAAAAACGTTTTTAAGCAATGATTAAACAAAGATGGACCATAAGATCAGATCAGGAGAGGAAAGAGGAGTGAGACCGAAGAAGAAACCGAAGAAAGAGAAATAAAAAGTAACGCAATTATTGATGAAGATAACGGCACTCTTAATTTTAGCAAAGCGAGGACAACTGGTTTACCGACCAACAGGAGGATCACAATCCCTCCATTAGCATCCAATTAAGTCGAGATACAGATGGCAGCGCTAGAGTACGAATTTATGAGCAAAACATAACAGTATCTGAAGGAGGAGTGTGACATCAGGGATATCCAAAAGAAAACAACCTCACAGGAGCAGCAAGGACTAAAAGAGCTAACCGAGCTGACCAAGCGTAAGAAGAAGCTAGTCACAGTTACTGACAAGTCAGACAGACTCTGCCTGAACACTATGGAGAGCTATGAGGCCATGGCAGCACCGCACATTGAGGGAGACGCATTAGTTGACAATGACGAAATTCTGATGATCCAACTTGAAGAAGACACACCGTCACACCATAAAGACAAAAAACTCCCCATCCTCGACCTCAAAGTAGGGATTGAAAAGAATAAAGAGAAAGGCACCACCAAAGAGAAAATTATGTACCAATTTTAGCGCAAAGCCATGGCCAACTGACTCCTGTTCATGGCTAGATCAGCGATGCCAGAGAAGATAAAGAGAACGACACTGACACACAAGCACTGAGTGGGAATTCTAAGAAATACAACGCTTGACTTACCAGACGGTGAAAAGTCTGAGTTGCTATCAGGGTTTTCAGCCAGAAGGCAAGCAAGTGGGTACGACTGGAAATATTTACCAGTGTAATGAAGGCATTTGATAAAATGAAGAAAGTGCAAGAAAATGGCGGCAGACCAATTAACAGGCCACGCAACTACCAACACGATGAGAGGAGAAGGAAGAAGTTATCAGCCAAGTCATATTGGTACAAATCTGGTGGCTACTCGACCATCATGTTTGCCCCTACAACCCCCAATGGAAAACTTGCCAACATGCTACGTGAAGTTGAGAATAAGGCGGCAGCAGACCGCGAATGGAGAGTGAAGATTGTAGAAAGATGAGGCCAATAGATGAGTACACCGTTGGCAAAAGATCCCTGGGCAGGACCATGCAATAGGCCAGACTGTCTTATCTGCCGCAGCACTGAGACGAGACCTGGCAGGAAGAAAAGTGCGTCTTGCACCCAGAATACCTGTTGCTATTTAATTGAATACCGCGACTGTGGGACCAAAGCACCAGATACTGTCCCTAGCAAAGATAGCGACACCGACAAGGCAGTAGGAGAACCAGGCAAACAAATGGTGTCATATTACATTCATTTGGTGAAACATCGCGGAACGGGTACACCAGGGCTATCGACCAACTAGATGCCGCCAAGGTCCTCCAGAGCAGCAATGCTCTAGAGAAACACAAATTTGAATATCACAACGAGCTATAAGTAACCCTTCACATGTGGATCTCCAGCATACGTAAAGACCCTTTAACAAGGCAAATTCCAGAAGGAGTCTCAATTGTGACGGAATGAGAAACAAGAAGGACTCTAAGTTACCTAACCTCCAAATGAACAGCAAATCTGAATACATGCAAGGAGCCGTACCTCAGACCAAGAAAACCAGATAAACACTCCAAAATTTGCTGCACGGTCCACGGAACTAGTTTATGCCACCCCTATTCTATACATCTATATACTCATTATACAAAATACAATAGCCACCCTAACGCATTAAAATCTCTAAAACGTCAACACACTGAACCACATCCCATTGGGAACAAACTTTTAAAGACCGCATATTTCATCTACGTCACAATCCATTATACCATGTGCTAACACTCATATCTCTTAGTTCTGAAGAGGACCCTTGGGGGTCGAAAGATCCCAACTTCCGTAAAGTTTGGCAATCTAGCTCCAAAATTGTTAATAAAAAAGGCTTATTATAGAATACTAAATGTTTTTTTAAGTGGATTTCAAAATTGTCACACTTATTAGATTTTGAAAAATTGTGCTTTGAAATGTGGAAAACAATAACAGATTTTCTTGGAAAAAAAAAAGACCTTTTGTGTAAAAACTATTTACTTTTGATATTCCAAATATAGCTTTTAGCAGCAAGTTTGACTTTTAATGGTTGAAACATGCGAACAAACCAATACAAAAACCAAAATTCATTCTGGTAACCGTGGCAACTGGCACATCACCACGTGACCAGCCTTAAGTGAAAGGTCTTCGACCTAAGGATGTATATGTTTGGCCAAACGACTTGCCAGTTTATGAGTTAAAATTAAAATATTGATATTTATGTATTTAATACCAACTGTTGTGCAACCTTCTTCAGTTTGGTGTACGACTTTGGCACAATAGTATGACCACTAACTATTAAAAAAGTCATGTATCTTTTGCTCAATAACGCGCATGCAATGTGCCTTATTGCTTCGACGTTTTGTCATTTGGGTATTTTTGCTTGCTCTGTATAACTGAACATAAAATATTGTTCTAATATCACTTTCTTCTTGTACACTATTCCATGTTACGAAGATTTATATACTAACCGTCTCATAATGTGTTACTTCCTTTCAAGAGACTTCCAAATTGGGCCGTCGTTTTATAAAGATAAAAGGTTTCAGGAAGGTGAAAATTTGGTTAATTGATTTACAGTAAACGTATCATGAAAATTGGGAAAGTTAGATTAACTGATTGGGGCATAATTTTCGTGCTAATCACAAAAAAGCTAAGAAAAAGTACGTAATGATTCGATGTTCACCTATTAACCGGGGTTTTCTTCTGCCATATTTTCTAATCAGTAATTTGGGTTGCAACCCCATTTTGTCATTTAATAAAACAGCTTTTTAACATCCTCTTCGTTTGAAGAAATCCTCCTTTTGCCTTCAGCTGTCCTACGCTCCCTCCCAACCAAAAAGATACTTCCGCTCCTTCTATGTACTTAGTACAACAACCAAAACCTCTGTTAATTATAAGTATTCTATACAACATTTTGGTTGAAAACCAAACCAATATCAGTTAACTGACTGAGCCAACTTTTACCAATTACTGACTAAAATCACTTTTTTAACCGTTTACTGACTACGATATTACCCGTTTTTAAACTCTTTAAGGGCTTCTTACAATTACGGGTGACAACACGGATGAGATCTACGTCGATGGGAAACTCCTTGGTGAAGATAGAAGGTGGTGGGCGGTGAAACGCTACTATTTCTCTAGAGATGCAAAGGTGTTGGCAGTCAAAGTGACGAACAACGCAGGAAGTTTTGCTGGTGTTATTGGCGTTTTGCGTGACGATAATACCACCATAGAGACCGACAGTAAATGGAAGTGCACGATTGGTACGTATCCCAAATGGCAGTCCATTGATTTCGATGACTCTGCGTGGCCTGCTGCTGCAAATTACAAAAAGAACTGTGTTCCGACTGTGAGAAATATTCCACGAGAAGTGAAATGGATTGCTACAAGTTCTAGAAATGCAAAATATATCTACTGCAGACGCTCACTAACTGCAGGTAAGCAATAAATGCGTTAAGTCTTCACCCACCCAGACCTTTGATTATGCGACTTTTTAAGCCAACTATTCAATTCTCAATTTCAAAACTGGCCCCTTCCATTAATCGAACTTCAAACTATCGAGAGTCTAATGAGACCAAAGTCTTTTTTAGTTGTACACAGTAAATAAGGAATGAAAAGAAATTTGGTAAATTGAGATCTAAGTTTTGCAAGAAAGATTAATAGATGTAGCCATTAACATTTCCATTTATTACAAAATACAGTATTCACAATATTCCTTTGTAAATGTTCAATATAAACATAAAGTGTTAGAAACATGTTCGATGAAAACAATCATCCCAAAAGCTCATTATTAATCCCTCTATTTAAATATAGATAACTGAAGGTTTAAAAACACATTTTACAAGAAATATCAATAGCGATAAGATTATAGAACGACGTTTCGACGTCTTCATGACATCATTGTCACATCCGAAGCATTTAATTAACTATTCTGTATTTATGTTTGAATTTAAAATCACTGATACTGTTCTTGGACTTGATAATAATGTCATGAAGACGTCGATTGCAATTGATATTTCTTGTAAAATTTATTTAAATACGAGATAAATTTTTGTTTTAGCACGGTACACTACAGAAACTGGCCGAGATCCTTCAAACACGTACATTATCTCAGTTAAAAACGGAAAAAGAACACGCATGCGCCTTGCATCCCAATAACATCGGCTAGCCAAGGTGACCATTGACAATCCCGTTCTTAATTACATAAGAAGGCATTTTGAATGCAAATTTTGTGCGTTAATTAACGATAACTGAAGTAATTTAAAGTTTTGTTAAAACTGTACACCAAAATCTATATTTTCGTCTAATAAGCAAAAATACAATTTGTCAAATTTAATAATATTTGCCATGAAAAAGGATTTTTTCTGCATTACTATTTACAAATGATGTAAGCATCAATAAATTTTGTACTTTCCTCATGTTATAAACGCGAGAAGAGTTTATAAGAAGCTGAAAAGAAGCATTCTATGAGAATTTTGTTTTGCTCCGATATTAAGCTTCAATAAGACCGTACCCGTTCCATCTGAGACAAGTAATTTAAACTACCAACGCTGTATTTGAACTGTTCTGTTATTCCCTCTTTCAGGGTTATCCAATGCAGGATTTCTAAAAATGGGTAAATATTTCTGATCTACCATTTCACGTTTTCAATTCTTGTTTAATTGCAGCCTATACTAAAACCCATGATAAAGTGATTATTAAGACAAGTATAAATAAACTAAGGCTAATGTAAAAAAGGTTAACCTTAGAACGTTTGGGGGTCAAACCGACCCCCCTCCCCTCCTCGATTTTTCGAATTTCAAACTTGTTGCGTTTAACCAATTGCTAAAAGCTTTTTCACAAATGTTCCTTGATTCGGACACATCTTTTGACACTAATTGGATGACGTCATCACTGTCAAACTGTAAAAGCCTAGAACAAAAATAACTAAAATGATTATGTGTTCGATACTATTGGAAACAAGTGGTGACGAGCTATTATCCCTCTATCTTAGGTGTTGTACCACAACCTTATAATTCCTTATAATAATAGATTAACTGGAAACTTTGAATGTATATAGTACACGTGGTAATAGCTATTTTAAAATCGAGATTTCATTCAATTTTAATTGGTTATGCAATTGTATAATTATTTTGAATTATGATGTGACCTTCACTCCCTTTTAAAACTAAACTTCCACGAGCATGTGTTAACACTAAACTATCAAAAACTTACTAAAATTTAGATATTCTATGGAAGCATTTGTATCAAGCTTTTAAATAATCTGAGAGTGTAATTAACATTAATTTTTCAAAGGCTATCCAGGATCTAGAGAGATTTTGTACGAAAGTCTTCACTAGTAGCGACCTTGGATCTTGAAAATAGAAAAACTAACTACATCTGATCTTTGCGCCATTTGACATGATTGTTTAGCACGAAGTCCACATTGGCGCCTATATCATCCTTGATCTAGTTTCAATCTCCATTGCCCTCATTAGCCCTACATTAGCCTTTGTTTACCAACATTTGTCCTCAGCACAGATACTGCCGATAGTTACTGTTACTGATTAGATTTGTTTACAGTCGAGAATACATGTAGCATTACATATTTCCAATTTAGCTCAACCAGTCAGATTTCAATAATCTCTTAGCTTGTGGTATAAAAGTTCAAATACCATAAGGGATAAAATGCTCCCCGGTTTTTCCACGTGATTTTTTGTTTTATCTGTATACTAATATGCACATTTCAAGTAGCGTGAAGCGTATCTCATTTATAACAATTTATGGAGATTTCTTCTATATATGAATTTAATTCTTCCTGATGCTAAATTTAAGTTAAGGATTAATACAAATAAGGAAAAGATACTCCATAGTTTTATCTAGTCGTTTCAACGTTAACCTGAAAGGAAAATTCAAGGCAAAGTGACCAGGTAGTATGAAGTATTTACTCACAACCCAGAGATCCCGAGTGCTCTGCTCGGGTTCACGTTGTTGTAGTCAGCCTCCCTGTCACTAGTGTCAGTTTGGGTTTCAACTCTTTCAGTAATTATTAAATGTATGACGAGGGCCTTCACGAAAACTCCTGGGACAACAGTTACATTTTTAAATTTTATATGACAAGTCCATGTTTTATCTGGTCTCCTTTTATGTGTTGAGTCTTATTTGGAAAACACATAAAAAGTTTTTGTTAACTTTAAACCTACGTTTTACGAATGCAAAAGGTCTTCCGTGAATAAGCATTGGTTTAAATCCCGCTGAAAATAGGCTTATTGTCTTACCTTTGGTTTTATAATTTACTCATGGAAGTTATTGTCGTTTGTGTACATGTGCGTATGTGTGTATGTCTATGTGTCTGTGTGTCTGAGTTATTATGCAGACAACCTAACAATAGCCGGTGATGATCATGTGGAGGTGTTTGTTGATGGCACACACAAAGGCAAACATTCTGGCTGGTCTAAATCCGACACGTACACCATTCCTACTGGCTCAAAGGTAAATGATAAATGTAGCTAACAGAACGGTCTAACGCCCAAGGGGGGTGGGGGGTCAAATTTACCCCCTCCCTACAGGTTTTAAAATTTGAGGTTTTGAAGCAATCAAAATGAAACTTGCAATAAGTGTAGTCTAATTATGAACACATATTTCGACATTAGTTGGATAACGTCATCACTTATAACTCATGCTAAGTTAAGCTAAACTTGAATAAAAAAAAGCGGATATTTCATGACAAAATGTTATTCCTGAATGTTTTCTTATTTAAGGCTGTAAATGTATGTTTTCTACTTATCTCAAACAAAAAAAATTGCTGCAATTTTGGAAAAAATATTTTGAAGTTTTAAGATTTTTGGAAATATACTTTTGCATTTTTGTTTCATGCTGAGCTGTTCCGTAAGCATTTTCTTAATGTTTAACATTTTTCATCATTAACGCTCTTATAAAAAGGTTATAATACAAAAAAGTTTTTAAATGAAACATTTCCTAAAGCTGATTCAATAACGTTTGCTTTTAATATGTATTCAAACAAACAAGACACAAATTAGGGTTTGCTTTAAAATGTAACCAATCACGATTTACAGAGCCATCAATATTCTTGAAATCAAGATTACATTAATTCCGACGAGTAACGCTATGGTAAACAAGTTCATTTTCGTTGTGACACCCAGGCGTTATGTAGTTTAAATTGTCGACCCCATATTTTTGAGAATGACTGGGTTTTTCATCATTTGAGGTTCTTGCAGTTGTAGCGACAAACACGGGCGGGCCAGGCGGTGTCTTAGCTCACTCCACACTGGGAATTGTTTCCGACACAACCTGGAAGTGTACCAACACGCTCTACACTAACTGGACAGAGGCTTGGTACAACGA
>JANRMR010028896.1:0-24716 GCA_025434825.1 Bergia sp. 'catenularis' | reverse complement strand
ACTGCCAACCAGAAGGTCCTGGGTTTGATCCACGGCCTTGTCGAGGGTTGACCTTTGTGTGACCGTCTTTCGCCACACCGCCCGCGGACAGGGACGTTAAGCCGTTGGTCTAGTCTCCTGAAATGTTATCTCAGGGGACTCAAAAGAACCCACACACTTCTCGAAAAGAGTAGGGTAATGCCGGTGTTGTGGTGAGGGCCACATAGAATATACTACGTGTTACCCTCAATATATAAAGTGCCTTTACTCTACTTTTAGATCTCAACGAATGCGTGCTTGGTAGTCATCGCTGCAGCCATACCTGTCGAAACACTGCCGGAGGTTATGTTTGCTCTTGTCCAAGGGGATATAAAGTTGCATATGACCGCAGAACTTGCATTGGTAAATCAAGCATCAATATTATTTAATTGGTAGATGTACATTAGTGGTAGATATCAAGTAGATTGGTTAGTGGTAACTGGACCAGTGCTCATCGCCGTGAACTAATGATATTAGTTGGTAGCATATACCATACCAGTGACTAGTGTATTTCGCGCGCTCTGATTGGCTATTCGAGTTCAGTGTCAGTGAACAGCCAAGTATATTCACCTCCACCTCAGGGAATAAGTATAACAAATTCACCTCATCTCCAGTTGTAATGAGACTACTGTGTGTTGAGTTTATTTTGATTCATTCAAAACAACCGGATTGATTTATTTTCTTACTGATCTCGCATAAGGTTGGGCTTTTAACCGGATGGAGTTTTGTGCTTCAGAATCTTCAACTTTAAAATAACAGTAGACACATGTTAACCTTTAAATGACAATAGACACATGTTAAATGCTCATTTTAACTTTCGTCACTGGCAATAATCTCTTTAACCGTATTTTAACAAAACGAAATAGCTGCAATTTTACATTAGTTCGATCCCTAGCAGGAGGGAGCCTAGAACTAGTCCCATACTAACCCTAACCCTAACCCTAACCTAACCCTAACCCTAACCCTAACACTAACCCTAACCCTAACCCTAAGGCTCCCTCCTGATCCCTAGCGCTAAAACAACCTTCTCACTTATCAACCGTTTTACTTCAACTGAATTTAGCGTCTCCATGGTTACTCAACAGAACGTCCCTAAAACCGTAATTTTAGTATTTAAAGGCATTTCACAGCAAATATGTTTAGTGACTACAATTTTGATTATGTTTTACAATTGTTGGTACAACAAGGAGAAACGTTTTGAGAACATTTTAAAGAAAGTTTGAGAATAGGTTTTACCGCGAACTTAAGTATCAAATTCGCTTTAACTAAATGCATATGAACATACCTTTTCAAAATTTCGAAGTATTTCACATTTTGTGATGATTTCCTCAGCACTGCAGTGCGAGCCGTTGCACGTTCCGGCCCATGGAAAAATGAAATGTACAGGAAAACTTACAGGGAGCACGTGCTTCTTCTCCTGTGAGCCTGGGTACTACATCCGGGGCTCCACCAATCGGACTTGCCAACCTTTTCCACAATGGACTGGAGTACAACCGAGTTGTCAAGGTAAGGACTGTTTAGATGTGGAATTAAGGGATAAATATTGAGGTGTATGATTCGACACAGATACAATGATTTATAGTTGCAAATAATAATAATAATAGAATTAATAAATATGATAATAATAATAATAACAGAATTAATGAATATAATAATAATAATAATATCATAGTAATAATAACACGGTAAACAAATGACCTATAATTGTTCTCACCATTATAGATTAAATAATTCTTCCAAAAGGTATCAAACTAGCATCGCTTCGTGTTTATTTCGGGTGCCCTTAGCTCTGCTACGTTTCTTGGCTATCGAGTACATATTTCGGAAATGTTTTCAAATATTGTTTCCGGTAAAAATAATTTTACAGTTACTATTACTATTATTGTTGCTGTTGCTGCTGCTGTTATTGTTATTGTTATTGTTACTGTTACTGTTGTCGTTATCGTTAATCGTTATTGTTATGGCTATTGTTATTTGCGGCACACATTTGAACTTTTAAGTGCGTCTCTTCTTTGAAAGCCAAGCGCTGCCCCGTGCTGCGTCCGACTGGGCAGAACGTAGGAGTCAGAATACCATGTGACCGGATGTACGGGTCTACGTGCCATTTTGTGTGTGCTGACGGATATTACGGTGTAGGGGTTGGAAAGGCCAAATGTGTCCTAACGGCAAACTCGTCGCAAGTTGTTTGGCAAATGGCATCTTTTTCTTGCAAAGGTAACACTAATTTACGTAAGAGAATGAAGTATAGATCATGAACAAATTTGTTAATTATGCTTCCGTTGTAAATAATCATTAAGCAGGTAATCCTCGATCCAAAATGAACCTGTTTCCGGTTGATGGTTGATTACGGAATCCGATCCCCTACTCTGGTCTCTGATTTGCGATGTTAGGTTTTTGTTATCTCCTATCTCAGTTTGTAATTCCAGATATGGATTCTGTGATTCGTGATCCTTGATGCCTCCCACGCCTGTGATCTCTAATTCCAGGTCTAAGATCCCTTATCTCGGGTCCACGACCCCCAATCCCGGGACTATAATCCTTAATCTCCGATCTCGGTTTATGATTTCCAATCCTATGTTGATCCCCAACTAAGGATTTGCAATACACAGTACCAAATATTTTGTTATATAACCCTGCGTTCAGTGTTCAAAGCGAAGTCTATGACGACAATGAGACTAAAATATTTGATTTTTAAAATTAATTTAATTTTAAAGCTGTTCTATCTTAGTTCGAATATTTCTTCAATTCATTTAGAATCAGTCTTCACAAATGCAATTTGTGGAACTACTCTAGACTTTTTAGGTAAAATGTTTCAAATTAACTCGGCCTTTACGCACCAGATAACATTATTCACTTTTATTATACTTATGATAGTTATCCAATTTTCTTTTTCTTTCTAGAATCCAAAGGGTGTTTGCCAAATCGTTGTCGCAACGGGGGATCATGCATAGTCATTAAACAGAAAAAGTTTACATGTGACTGCACGGGCACTGGCTTTGAGGGAGTCTTCTGTGAGACTGGAGTCCTTCAAACACCGCTTTACCCCAAACTGGGAGTTGGACAGACTTCGCGTTTGCTTGCATTAAAGGCGAGTCCCTCGAAGAAACTGAAGATAATGCTCCGGTCATCTTCAAACCTGCAGCTTATCCCTGCCCCTCCTTATACAATATCCTATCCACAAACACAAGTCAATTTCTCGGTGCAAGCAATGGACCGTCCAGGTCTGGCTGTTGTTTCTTATGTACTTGCTGGTGCAAGCAAAGGGCATTTTCGTGTTCCAGAAAAGAGTGTCATTTTTACGGCGAAAGACGTAGCACACAACGAAAGCATTTACACAAAACTAGGAATAAACGAAGGCACTCTTCCCATCGGTTGTAATGCAATGACGTCAAGCACAAGAGATTTTCTATGCCCGATAAAGTTCCTCTCAACACAGCCGTGGGTGCACAACCCAAACAGAAAACCTGCAACCCAGGGAATCACATATGTCAGTGTGGGAGATCAGAAGCCTATCCCAATCTCTCTTATTGGCACTGATTTGAGTGACCTGCCCTTTGATGAAGAATGGAATGCCAAACAGCTCCACAATTTACTAAAAATGGATATGACCCTAAACGACAAAATTTTGAAGCACAAAACGTGTTTTAATTTGAAATTGCATTCCGGATCGATTTCCGAAATTATAAAGCTGGATGCCATGCCCATTTCATTTCTTGAGGCTGTTTCTGAACGTTTTCCAGATTGGATTTTGTTCAAAGTACCCTGGAGTAGCATTTTCCATGTGAACAATGTTGTTGCTTCCTTGGACAAGCTTAGGATGAAAGAATCAGGTCCGTGTTCCAAATTTCCTATACAATCCAGTTCATCTGCCATCTACTATCTTCCAGTCATCAACTATACCGCTATCATCGACAGCAGTGAAACTTCAATTGAATTAAACAGAGACACTTGCTTCGCTATCGATCCCTGCACTAAAGCTGTTTTCTGGAACGTAGGAGAAACTGCCACACAAAAAGTAAAACTGACAAACTTGTTTCAAGACATGGCCACCGCAGGTTGGGAGCTTGATATCTTATCAGTTGGCTTCTCTGATTCAACTGCAAAGTTTATCACAACACTTGATGAAAATGTAAAAATAGAACAAAGATTTCATAACACTAGTAAATTTGAGCATAACTGGTGGATACACGGTAGAGTAAGAACATCTATCAGTGATCAGAAAACGATGAAAATAGCCTTGGAGATAGAAGGAGAAGCTTTCCTTGATGTTGCAAGCCCCGAAACCGTAAGTGCAGCATATCCTATTTTCAGTTCAAAGTTGACGGTAGGATGAAGAAGCCCGACTGTACCAAGGCAAATCCCCTTCTAAATCCGTATTTTCTTTTCATTTAAAAATATTTTTTGAGAAAAAACTGTATATCTTTCGGTAATACTCAAAGCCAAATCTTTTACAGCTAAAACTTTAAAATGTTTATCAGGAAGATAGTCCTCGGATATCCCAATAACTCACTCCCAGGGACCCTGGGACCCTTTCACTCGGCATCTAATAGTGATAAACACACCCACAAGTCGATATATATATATATATATGATCGTTTTGAATAACTGATTGATTGATTGACTTGACTTGAATAAATAAACAAATGAACTTAGGTTTAAAAATCTACTTTATAGCATAAAAATTTTCATATGAGTTTATTCATTTGTCTTTAAAACATAGCTAGGAACTAATTTTAAGACTTTCACCTACAGTTGATAATCGAAGGGTTTTCTCGTCCAATAAGATTGCTCATGAAAGGTCGCACTGTTGTAAATCTAACAACCCACGCAATGAGTGAGCTGTTTACCATTCAATTCATTTCAAATGACGCAACAAGCAGTGCAAAGTTTGGAGGTAATTATTTCTTTGATATTTGATTTTTTGTGTATATTTTGAATCTACTTGTGTCACATTATCACCCATTCACCACTCCAGAAACTACAAAAGGACGGAGTCTGCCTACCCAAATGATCCCAGAAGGCAGTGCTCCAATACATGTGTTTCACCTTCAATCATCGGGTTTTGCACAATGCATGTGACTTTATCTCGTCTAAGACACTCACAGTTAGTAAAATGCAGTGTGTCAAATCCCACCACATTTCGTGCCCGCTAATGATTGTGTTTCGTTCGTTCATGTAAAACTGGCACTTGTAGAATTACTTCTGGGCCCGCTTGGGTAGAGAGTTTCAGTCCTATTTTCATTTCAGGAGTAACGAATTAACAAGACAAACAAACCACAAGGGCTCATTAGAGAATTCAGTTTTGTTTAAAATCCTTTTGACTTTAGAGTACACCGGTAAATTTGTTTGAAGCAAAGCAAAAAAAAAGTAATAGACAAAGAAAGAAGAAAAAATCTGTCTTAGAATGAAGAGAATGTTTATATTTAAGCATTGGCAGAAAAGACCGTCAAGTACTGCAAGACTGGAACCACCGTATGCTTACCTTGTATAATATCAGTGTTTTCTTTTGCTACTCCATCAATCAGGTTTAAAAGGATGATAAATTTACAACACTCAATTTAACTTTCGTACACTGGAGTACGATATCAAAACTTGATGTTGTTCTCAATTGTTTTTGTTTTATGCAGGTAAAATGGTAAATGAGCAGAAATGTACTTCGCAAGGTATCTTCCTGACGATGGTTGGAAATGATAACTTGTTTGCAAACAGTCCTTTGTCGACTATCGTCAGACCCGACAGAAATCAACCGGTTCACGTCTTTATTTATCATCAGATAACTGGCGGAAAGCAAACTGGTTTATCGAGAAACCGAGAGCTCGCACGCTTGCTTGGAACCTTGAGACTTGCAATGACAGAGCTCCTGGCAATTATCGAAGAAGTAAAATCAGTGACGTCAGCTATTGATGTCAAGGTTCAAAAGTCTACCACACTAGCAAGACAGTTCCTAGATCTCTTGTATAAAACGAGAAAAATCGTTTACGGTATAAAAACTGTTTCCGTTATCAGACAATTGAAGAACAGCGTAAGAAAGATAAGGAAGGAAGTTAAAGAGGCAAAAAAAGTTATCGTTGATTTGATTTCTCAACTCAACATTAAAGGTAAAAAACTGCGAAATACCAAGCAAAACCTGATCTTTAGACTTGAAGAGGTCTTGGCTATGCTCCCAAAATATATTCCGGTGTTTATCAAGAGATCAGCAGTAAGACAGAGTCTGAGCGGGATCAAGATGGAACAGTTTGGCAAGGTGTGCGTTAAGCAATTGTGCTTTGAAAAGGTGAACATGACAGTTGAGCTCATTTCAAGTGGTGGATTTTCGTCGCAAAATATACCTTTTCAGTCATCAGTCAAGGAGCCATCAGTTTTGGTTTCAGGGTATGTCACAACTCCTTCAAAACTTGGGCACTTGTTAAGCTTGTCAAAACAAAGCAAAGTTGCATTATGGATTGATCGCAAAATGAAAAACATGGATGTCCGTTTTGAAGGTAAAATAATAATTTTTGGTTCTTCAAAAGAGATAGTGGGGGAACTGAGAGGAGGAACTCTATTGATTGAAACAGAAGTAACTCTATTAAAGAAGTTCCCAACACCATTAAAGATTCTAGCCGACATTGGAGACTCTGACTGGACATCGTTAATGTACCATGGCACTGGAAAAATGAACAAGACTTCCAAGTTTGTTTCCTTGCTAGAGTCAAAAGTTAACAACTTTACCAAACAAATGGTACAGAAAGCACTAGAAAGAGTAGAAAATGTAAAAGAAGCATTACAAAATGTCCAACAAAGAAAGCAGGCAATTTTAAAACTCATTACCAGGAAAGACAAAATATTGAGAAATTTGGAAAAAAAGAAGCGAATGAAAGAAAAAGAACTCAACTATACTCGGCTGGAACTTGCGATAACGAAAATGAACTTCACTACAAGGCTAACCGCTGCCGAAAAAATGATAGATCATGAACTGCGCAAGATTAAGCTATGTCCTTACGTTTCCCTCACAATGAATATTCCTCAGATGTGTGAGAACAAAAGAAAAATCAAAAAACAAAAGTGTAAGGTCGTTGAACAGGAAATATATATTGAAAAGCTTGTTGAGTATAAGTATGAAACTTCTTCCCTAGTGCCTGATAACGGACCAACGGTTTGTGTAGGGAATTGTAATACAAGATTATGGTTAGTGAAAGTTTTATTTGGATGCAGTAGAACTTGCAAGAGAGTTCCAGGTCCTCCACAACGGGTGTCCTTTTACAACAGTTTTACGCGGCTTGTACCCATAAAGAAAATAATCAAATCGTTCGATTGCTCTGTTCAGAAGACAATTCTATCTCAGGGTTATGGAATTCCTTACAAGTGTATTGTTCAAGAGAGAAACGAAAGGGTTGTTGATCCCAAGTGTGTACAACAAAACGCTGCAAGCCTTGAAAAAATCAAAATACACGGAAGAAAACTCAAAACCGAGAACAGTATGAAGTTTGATAAATATAAAAAACTGAGGGAGCAGACAAAAAGAGTCAGTGAACTTCAGTTGCAGCTGGATAAACTAAGATTTGACCACAAAGTTGCTAGCAATGAGCAAGAGCTACTTAAAGCTCGTCTCCGACAGTCTTTATCCTCTGAAGAAGCACTTGATCTTGAAAAAGTGAGATTCCAAGAAAAAGAAGCTCTGAAAGTAGGAATGAAGTCAATAGGTCTTCAGTCCGAGCCGAAATACGTCTCAATTGAAGCAGTGCATTTTTCACTAATAGTCTCATCTGAAATAAAACCTCCGGTTTTTGCCACTGTCTTCCTTAAAACAGCTGAAGGATCAAAATCCTTGCACGATGTGCCAATGGAATTTAACAACGAGCACTCTCTATTGCATTCTGCCAAACACATAACTGATTTGTTGCTGAGTAACAAGAAAGATAACTCAAGACGAAGAAGGTATATCGAACAGAAAAACAGCACGATGTCAAACATAGAGAACCAACAACTAAATCATATTTTGGAGTTTTCGAAATGGTGCGCTTTATCCAAAAACGCAAACTTATTTCTGGGAGACATTATAGATTCCTTATCGTATGCAGTATCAATGTCAAAGAAATTCTTCAAAGATGTCACTCAGAATAACAATACGGACGTTCGTGGCATCGAGGTTGAGATTAAAAAACAGAATGCAGCAAACGGGTCATTGCTACGAAACTTTGTTGACATGCTCAAGACGTTTGTGAGGAGGAACGAAGACCCAGCACAGCACTGGAAAGACACCTTGATTAGCTGGAGAAATTTTGTTGATGTCTTGCCCAAATTGAGAAGACTATCTGATTGCGTTGGAGCTCGAGATTGTGTTGAGGTAATCTTGGACAAGCTGTTTAATCTATACGATTCGACTGACGAACCATACTCGTTGTCGATTAAACAAGTAATACTGCCAATAAAAGATAACATTAATAGACTTCTTACTTTAAATCTCACAGTGAATGAGGCACGTGACATTGTTCTTCGAGTAAAGAACCTTCTTTCCCATAGTAATGACACTGTGATATTGTGTGGAAATAGGCCGCAGCTAACAACAACTACCAAACAGAATGTGACTGTCTTAAAAGGTGAACAAACGACTATTTTGTGTAAAGCTGAATCTGGCAGCAGGGTCCATTACACATGGTACAGGAATGACAGAAAAATCCAAGGAGCTACGAATAGCACCCTAACCATCTTTAAGGCATCTTCAAGCAGTTCTGGCGCTTACCGATGTAAAGTTTCTAATCACATTGGCAGTGTTTGGTCAAACTATACGCTAATAACGGTAGAAAGCAAACCAATCATAACTCAGCATCCGTCTAACATCACGCTCTTCTTCGGTAATGGCGAGCCTCTATACATTACATGCAACGGAACTGGTCAACCTAAGCCTCTGTTCAGGTGGTTCTTAACACCTGACCAATCAACCGCTCAAATTCCACTTGCAAATCAGACAAATGAGTTCCTGTACAAAGAGAAACCTAGTTTTGACGACGCCGGGTATTATCATTGTGAAGCCACAAACAAACATGGAACTGTGCGTAGTCAGAGAGCAAGAGTAGATGTGTTGAATGGCACCGTAGGACAACCGCGGATGCTTCTGAAACTTAAAGTTACAGTCCGTGAAACAAACGGCTCTAATTCATCCGTAGATCCTCAGTTTAATTCACAACGTGTACCAATTAAGCTACATGGATCCACGAGACAAAGATTCATCCACACATTCTCACAAGCAATGGGAATAAATGAGAAAATGATTAGAGAGTTCAATTATGTGAATGACTCCCTCTCCGAAGCAACTGTCGATTTCGTTGTTCAAGGGAAAGTGAGATCTGAAGAACAATCTTTAGTTTCTGACGAGGACGCGCTGACAAAGTTTGCTCAGTCGAGAATGACCCTCGGCAATAATTTTATGGCGTTACAACATGTTGTGGAAAGTAGATTGTTGAAAGTTCCATTGGATGATGATGTTTTCGTTGGTGAACCACAAAGCTTAACAGTTGAACCTATCTCGCAAAAGTGCGAATTAGGACAGTACGCTCACGAAAATGGGTTTCTCTGTGGTAAGTTGCCCTTGCTTTCGGTTTTAAGCGGCCCTTGAGGTTTTTTATCGCTCAGAAGTTCGTCTTGCTTCATGCTGCCCTCAGTCAAATCTTATTTCAAACAAATGCGAACTTTCTTGTAGCTGGGGCGGCGATGTTCCTACCACAAAACGTACCTGTCTGTATATTTGTGAATTGTGATTGCTGGACACACAGTCTTTAAATTTGCTGTGATTGGCTGATTGATTGATTAAATGGTTGGTTGATTGATTGAATGATCGCTTGGTTGATTGAATGATTGATTGATTGATTGATTGAATGATTAACTGAATGACAGATAGCAGCTCAAAACAAACTTCAGATTAAAAGTAACAGAAAAAACCTCAAGGATCTCTCTTCCGCTATAGTAAGTCTTTCTGGACCTTGTTAGACCGACTTTTGCAAACTTTTCCATTTATCAAACAACACCAAGTCCTTGATCACTGCTGTAAAATTGCCAATTCAATTCTTAGATCAAATAAGTGTCATACATTAGCACAAGCGTTATCCGCCAAAGGATGGACGAATAATGTACATAAATAGTGGTGAATCTTTCTTACTCTTATTGGTTGTCCAATTTTACACATCATTTTATGAAACCGTTAAAAAATTACAAGAAGTCCCACTCATCCTTGCTTTTTTGTTTTGTGCTTTTGTACGTACTATTTACATATCAAACCCGTAAACGCCATGAAGGTGAAAAGTTATTCATGCATTGTGTTTCTTCGTTACTGTTAACTTTTTCTAAGAATTTTTACAGTAATTTATTTTACACGCCATTTGCCGTTTCATTTATTTCGTTTTTAAGCAGTTTTGAAATTTCAGTCAGCTCCAAATCTAAGTTCTAGCTGGATGGAAAACTATTTTTCCTTTTACAAATTTGTTGCAGTGGACTGTCCGCCAGAGACGTTTGGAAGTAATGAGGGAATGTGTATAAAGTGTAACTATGGAACTCATCAACCCAAGAGAGGCCAAGCCACGTGTCTACCTTGCACGGAGGAACTCTCAACCATTCGCTACGGGATATTTTATTCTTCAGCATGTGTTAATTACGGTATGTTGAGTCCATTAGTTAAGCCTTGCCGTATTACTCTAGCGACAGAAACAGAAGCGGAAGCGGCGACGCAAGCGAAAGAATGTGACGTTCTCAGTGAGCCAAAATGACGGAAAAAGAAGCGGAATTCAGATTTGTGGCGTGAAAGCTTAGCTTGCATGTGTTGTTGTGCTTACTTTCAAAATTGAATAATCTGATTGGCTGAGACGGCTTCCGCTTCTTCTGCCGTCTTTTTGGCTTACACTTGGACGTAAACGGCAGAAGCGACGGAAACTCGACGGAAGCAGAAACAGAGACAGAAGAAAAGGTAACATCCTATTCCTTCCGTCTCCGCTTCCGTTTCTTGACTTAGTGGTAAGGAATTCAATTTATCTCCGCTTGTGCTTCCGTCGCCAGTGTAAGAAAGACTCGTTACATATGTGTGTGTCTTGTGACGTGAAACTCGTGCGTGACTGAGCTTTAACTATTTAAACTTATTTTGAACTTTTATTTTTGTTATCGATTTTTTAGCCAATTTTAGACATATTATAAGATTATTAATTTCATCGTATTTCGCTCTACACTGAAGTGTATCAAGCACTCTTTTAAGAGATTTAAGCGAGTTCAATTATCTTCTGTTGAATTATTTGGGCCTGAAGGTAAGTGATGTACAAGTAATCTGCCGTCTTGTAATGTGACGAAACATGGTCGCAATACTAAACTAGACGATGAATTGAAAGAGAGAGAGGATCTGGCACTCCAACCATATTACCTCACATTTCAAGATGACGGCATGCGGGAATTTTAAACTCAAAAATAGTCAGCTCAAATGGTATTGCGTTTGCTCTGTAAACATAAGTATCGATTTTAACTGCCAAGACGGGCTTAGACAATGCTAAAGTTTAATTTAAGAGCAAAAATGTTTTATCAGCTGAGGATCCCCTTAACAGTTTCTGCTGAAAATTCATGATAACTCGTGAATTTCCTGTATAAATACATAACTTCGCTTTACTTTTACTTCGACCATTGTGTTTAGTTGCCAAGTGCAAACCACCCAGACGTTCTGCGCATGCCTATATTCACAACCAGAAGCAATTAAAGAAAGAGTACAGAAGAAATGATGTCCTTATTTGGGGATGCAGACCTGGTTACGAAGCTGTGGGGAAAACCAGACAAAGATGCTTGGGGCCACAATGGACTAATGAGCCGCCTAGGTGCAACAGTAAGTTTCTTTAAAACAATTTATTGAGAATATTTGGCAGTCGTTTTTATACAGCTGTTTCAAATAATGTTGAGATTGTCAATAGTGCATACCATAACCAAAAGGAATTGTGGATTGCTTCTTCATTGGAGAACTTTTTAAAAGACTTTCATTAAAGGTTTGACTAAATCTTATTCAAACAACTAGACTTCTGGACAAAAATATTTAGAGCAGGCTCAATTTATCAGCTTTGTTTAAGATTTTGGCATTGCTGAGTTAAACAAAATGTGTTTTACATTGAAGAGTTTTATCTTGTTGGCACATATTTTCGCGGTCACTAAGCAAAAGCCGTTTAAATTTCCTTAAATTGTTTCAAATTCCAACATAAAATCCCGCTAAAATTAGTACAATAAACTGTGAGTAACCCCTACATACAAACTGCACTATTGCATTTGCCATCAGGGCGTTTGAAATACAATTCACAATGAGTTCGGTAAAATTTTTTACAATCAAAGTGGTAAAGAGAAAAAAAGGAAGTGTTTCAGCAAAGTAAACGGCAGAATTAGAAATCTTTCCACCGATGTCATGTTAGGAGATACGAGTTTTTTAAGTACTGGTCCATTTGTTGTTGATCCGTTTTAACTGCATTCGGCTGTTCCTGAATCAGTCAACTTTATGCTCGTAGATTGATAACTAAGAAATATTCTCTGAAATCGAGGTGAACAGTGGCAGAATATTCACCTCCATGCTTCGCATGTCGGTGAATATCCTAAAACCTACTATTCACCGAGATTTAAGAGAATAATTGTATTAGCATATACAATTAGCATATACAAACTCGGTATTGTTAGGAATTACATTATCTTGCATTTGTAAGATTTCCTCCTCTGTCACTACCGCAAAACGGGAGTTTACGCCGGCCATTGTTTCACTCCTCAAATTATCCACCTCCCGAGAGGTAGACATTGTCCATTAGCCAGAGACAGCGAACCAATTAGATTGCTTGAAGTACCAACGTCACTGCGCTTGTATATGCTAATATACGTTAGTATCACGAATACATTGATTTTAATTGAAAAATTATGAATAAAACTTGCAAGACGAAGAACTTGACAATAGTTCAGGCGAGTCATCGCCTCTTACTCTTGGCCGGCGGTGGCGGACACATTCTTGGTATACGACATACCACTAACATGGTACCAATGTTACAACGATATATTTCTGCCACATCTCTGATACTATATCGACCAATTCCTTGGCCGATACACGGAAAAATTATGTTTAGTTATCGACCGAGTATTGACCGATAAAATGGTTCTTTATATCAAACTAGTGGTCGATATATTGCGGACCGAGTAACGGCCGACTATCGATCGAGTGGCGACCAATAATCGACCGAGTATTGGCCACTATACCGGGTGTCGACCGAGGTAACATGATCCTTTCTCTGTCTGTTTTCAGTTTCGTGTCCTTTTGGTTGGCGAAAATTCAGAAAATCCTGTTACATAGCAATTTCTATGAACATCTCTCGCATGGCTCAGGCTCAAGCTTTTTGCCGCCGCCGACTTAGAGCCAACTTGGTCGATATTTTGTCACCTGAGGAAAACAGGTTTGTCCGCACATTGGCCAATAAGTACCTGAGAGCTGGATCCATCTGGCTAGGAATTCAAAGAGAATCAGGGAAGCAATTTAAAAACTGGCTTACTGGTGAGTCGGCCAGTCAATATCAGGATTGGACAGGAAGAGAGCTGAGCAATGTGAAAAAGAACGCAAGCTGTGCAATCATGGACCTCCATACCAATGGCAGGGGGTGGCAAATGGTTCCCTGTGACATTCAACAAAAACCTGCCTTTGTGTGCAAGAAGTCAAAATATCTTTAAACACGGACATTTTCCATGTAACCATATATACTTTTAATAGAATGACCAAGAAACTGCGTTTGCACGCTGTTTTTGATTTTTCTCCCACTTGTATGCTCATTTACGCACTTAGAATTATAAATACCATTTTTAGTAAAATCACGGTATTTTTGTCATTTATGACAACCGTAAAACACAAACTGGTTTATGTAGTTGTAGTCGTGGTTTTTTAGACAAAAAAATAATGTTTTAGACATGTATACGGTAAATTGAGCTCCCATTGCTAGCTTCGTTGCTTCATTTGGCAATCTTTTACAATATCTCAAACATCAGTTGGCCAGTTAATAAAGGTTATCGTATTTAGATAAAGGATATGTTAACTTTCTTGCGTGCTAGAAACGCCTGACTGGATTGATCATATGGCACCATCCCAGAAAACCGCGCGCGCACAAAATGGTCTCAAAATGGCCGCCATTTTAAATTTCGGTCGTTGATTTTATAACAGTTCTAAGTACCATCAAAACTCATTATCTTTGAATACATTTATCAGCTAAATTTGTAGATGGGCTAAAAAGCAACTTCTTTGTTATATGTAATTATCAGAACTTGTCTGTTTAGTAGTTCATTTTACAGAATTCGTTTCTTTAGCAAAACGAGAAAACATCAGCGATCGTTGCTAATCTTGCAGCGCGTTCTGGGATGGTGCCTTTTGGGCAAACCTGAAAGCACGCGCTGATTGGTTTACTCCAAGAACGTGATAAATGTCCGATCACCTGGAAATAAAGGATATGCTAACTTTAACGACTTGCCACCAACTACCATAATCCTTTGCATGCTGTTTATTTTTATGTTCTACTGTGTTCGCCGAACTAAGCTAAAGAAGTGATTTGAACTTCTCCATACTGAGTGATGTCGTTTAGAGGGAGAGGGAGTCACCCAAGGGGTACAAACCTAACGAGAATCTATTTGACTCGATCACTAATAAAAATATGAACAAACACAAAAGATCACAGTAGTTGGTCGTAAGGATTTTTTTGGCCCCTTCATGTTTGTTTTGGACCACTGTCAATCAAATTTTATTTCAAACAAAGCCGCACTTTCGAGCGGTTGGGGCTGCGATGTTCCAACCATAGAGGGCACGTGTCTGCAGATCTGTGCATCGTGATTGGTTACATTTGTCTTCCAATACGTAGTTTGTTAACAAACCTCATCTTAAGGGTCACGTGGCCTCGTACTCAGGGTCCACGCAGCCCCAGAGGAAATGAAGGGTAGAGCCATTCAATTGTTAACACAGCCACAAGAAACAGAAACTATAAGTATAACGGAATCCTGATTATGACTATTTCATTATTATTGTTTATGCAATTATCGCGCTAGTAATAAAAGCTGGTTCACACTAGCGACGCAACGACGCAAACGCAAGCGCAAGCATCTCATCCATGAAAATATTCTTTAATTATGTTGATATTGAACTGTGACTAATGTGATGCGCATAAAAGAATATTTTTATGGATGAGATGCTTGCGCTTGTTACGTCGCTAGTGTGAACCAGCCTTAAAGCTACAACTTTTCCTCGGCCCAACACTTTAAAACATCAGTTGGCATTTTTGTTTAAAAAAGGGAGTTTTTAAAGCAATCGCTACAGCTATGTCCACGAGGACGGCGCAAAACAAAAGGCTCAATTAAGAAAGACAATCCACTGCGTGTGAACACGCACAAAGCTGACCACCTGGTCACAGTTGAGTTGAAAATTACCACGTGAAAATCACTGATTTGGGGTTTTCTCGAGAACGTGAACGTCGATATACAAATTGGCATGTTAAATTAGATCGGCTCTACAACCAGGACTTACTGTTTGCTCGATTCGCACTCCTTCATACAAACAACAATAAAGAGGAATGGATAACAAACGAAGGAAAGAGCAAAACAGAAAGTTGGTTTTCAACAGACGTTGTACGAGCCGTAGTTGTACCAGCTGCTTAAAGTCCCTAAAGTCTGTTAGTAGGGCTAATAGTTTACGTTCAGTTAAGCCTGGTTCACACTTGATGTGAAATAAGACAAGAATGAACAAAAGAATTCTTAAATAACCAAGGAAAAGACACTAGAATACTAAGTGGGCAACGAGATAGAACTTGATCACGCCAGTGTATTTGACAGTATTGTAAAACATGTAATACGTGAAGTTATTAAAATCTGCTGGTTAAAATGGCTGTTTATTTGTATTCAGTATTAATCAGTGATGGTTGCAGTAATAACTAAGCAATACTACAGATAATGGAAATTACGGTTGTCAAGGAGAGGATGGGAAAGAGGAGAGGGCAAATGCAAAGCGACGACAACGACAGTGTCAACAGAGAAAGACAAGGACTTTGTTAATGGAACTCCACTGTGACAGTGACAGTAACAAGTCAATGAAAGTGACAACTACAACATAAGTTACAATCATATGCAATGGTAACAACAACAACCATTGATAATGTAGGTTTTGATTCATCCAGTTGATGTGAATGAAATACAGAAAAAAAATAAATCACTTACTGGATCTAGTTTTTGTCAACGAACACACAATGTTTCGGCCGTATCCTACGGCCTCCTTCAGGTTAGTGATTGTCACATGACCCAACTAGGTCACTTGACAGGCAGCGCGGGAGTGCTTTGAGGGCCTGGTCCCAGGTGGTGGAGTGGTTGAAACGGAGCCCCCCTTTCAGGTTGAGTGAGCAACGACGACAGCAACGACGATGACAACAACGACGACAACAACCGTGACAATGACAACGATTGTTACAATGATTACGACAACGAAAATGAAAATTTAAATGTTAGTAAAAGTCAAAGTCAAGGTGACAGTGACAAGGGCAATGGCAGTAAAAGTAATGTTCTTAATTTTGATTGGTCAAGAAAGACCTTGCCTTCAAGTTATTTGTAGGTAAGCAAATTAGGTTCTTCAACCTGACTTTTGCACGCAACTAAGAGCTGATACAAGTAGTGTAATTTATTTATGATCAGCATAAGTATGATCAGAACTGATTCATTAATAATAATACTTGTTTCCATTTAGTAGAAGTTTAAGCGATCTTAAACTATGAGTTTCCTTTTCCATGTGTCCGCTAATCATAGCTTATAACCGTGCTGGCTTCACACACTTCTTCTATTTCATCAAAGCCGCATCCTTCCACGCAGCATTCTTCGTGCAAGTTGGTTAGTGAACGAGTTTTACGCCGCAGGAAATTGTTGGGCTTTTCTGTTTGAAGTAAAGGAAATGTCAGTAAACACATTTTAGGTAAATGTTTGCTATGCTTGACTTTCCGTTACCTAAAGTAGTCCTGTCCGTCCCAGTTCCCACGGGTGATTTCATCTTTTAAAGCTACTTTAAGATGGCGGACTGTCATGGCTCATTAAATATTCTTATAGCCACGTGTATGGTTATTCATGGTTGTTTATGGTTATCTATGGTTAACTAGGGTAGAGGTTTGGGTTCGGGCTACTTTTGTTTTGTGGAAAAGTGGGAGAGTAAGAACCTGAGGTAAACAAATTGTAAAACTTTGGCAGTGCATCGAGTGGTTGGTGAAGTGGCAGTGCATGATGACGTCCTAAGTTTCGAGACTCATCGCGCTCGCGTTTCTCTCTTTTTTTAACTTTTATATATTTTTAGAACTATTCTAATTATGATTATTAGTTTGAATAACTTCGCAGTTCTGGTAAGCGTCTGCCATCTTGAAGTGAAACTGTGTTCAAGTGACCAGGACAATTACATGGAGACACTGCTGGAGAGACTGGGCCAATCGGCAAAGACCCAGATGATCTGGACTATCACCATAGCTTGCGCAGACACTAGTTCTACCCAAACGATTGAGATGATCACGAACAATCGGAAATCATAAGATTGAAACCCTGTGAAAACCACTTTTCAGGCAACCCAAAACTATTCTAAAAGATACTGTACATTCTGTAGGACCCAGGAATTTTATGCTAACGATCATGCGCTATAATTTTGCGAGGTGATCAAGACAACTTTAGTGAAACTGATAATCGCCTCGATCGTCCCAAACAAAATTATTTGAACTGACTGGACTAACTGATATGACCTGGGCGATTATAAGGATATCAGGCTTAAAGGCTTAAACTACAGGATGGAAATACCGAAAATTCCCGTAGTGCAAGTACATACAAATGATGAAGACACACGAGGGTGCAATTCAACTCCCGTATTTTCAAAACTATAAATAACTGATTTTATGCTGATACTGTAAGGAGAAAATAGGTTGGGAGTGAAGGGCTAAGGTTTCACTTACTGTGCACTACGCCCTCGATCAGTGGCCTGAGCGAACAGATGTAGTCTTTCATTTCCTGTAGACGCTTACCACAATACTGGCGGTGCGCCAGCACGCCAAAGTCGCATACCATAAGTACGAGCAGCAAACAAACAGTAACTCTCCTGTTCATCTGTGCATCACAAACAAAAATGTTTTTAAAAAGTGGCATCTTTAGCCACCTTAGACGAGAACATAATGGTGATCACTTAAAATTTTAGATTTACTACTAAAATTTTAATCTTCTCTAGTGAAATACATGTAAGCTAATTTTAAAGTCAAGAGAATCTGCACATTTAGAAAGAAAAACAAGTTGAGTGATGTATTGGTTTGTTGATGTAGCGGTGTATAGAAAGAGCCTTCAAAAATTTTACAGAAGGCGTGTTATTTATTTTTTTGCTATAACAAATGCTCAGTTGCAATACTACCTATTGTTACAAATTTTTACCTTTGACGCAGGCAAAGTGAATTGGCATGGAACAAATCTTTGCCAGCTTACAGGATTCAATACGTAATAACTGACTTTGGGAACAGAAACTTTTCCGGCTAATTATGTTGAAATTCAATTAAAGGGTTTAACGATACGGCTTAAGAAAAGCTGTGTAAATGATATTGTAATTCTTTCCAAATATTTAATAATTAGATTTGAAAGTTTACTTTAGCTCACAATTACACTGCTTTACTGTTTGCGTTTACGTGGAAACTGAAGACTTGAAAATTTCCTCCGAAGTACGATTAACTGTTCCTACAATATAGATTACAGTGTAGGCTTTACCAGATATATTCAAATTTGTTAAGATTCCATTACATTCCATGAAGGAAACGCAACTGAAAACTTGTTTCACGTAAAGTACTAAAATCTCGTCAGTTTTAGATGAACTTCTAAGGAGCTAAAAGGCAAAAATACTATTACTTCAGCCAGATCTTCACGAATGAATATTTTAAAAAGTCGCTGGCCCGAGTATCAGACTTTCTAATTGAAGAAGCCTCCAAACTTGCTATTAGTTTGATTTCTTATGGACACTGAATATAGTTTCGCGATCTGTTTTCCAGTCTCTATTTTTTTATGTGGAAAATAAGCGATTGGCAGTCTTTGGATATTTTGAAAGAGGTTTTGTTATTTTCTGCGCACTTCAAAACTGTCATCATTTTTTTCAGTTCTTGGAAAGTTTTACCAGTGACTGAAGAAGTTAGCGATATAAGCAGTCCCTTAAACAACACAATAAACAATTTCCACGTATATACAGAATTGGAATAAGCAGGGAGTTTCGCCTATGAAAGAACATTACGTATACGAGCTATTTATCTAAAAAAAATAAAATAGATTGGGAACAAACGTAAGAAGAGTTTGGGTTAATATGTTTTTGTAAAATGTAAAAGCAAGAAGCCTTGAGCAACATGCAATTAGGATCTGTTGGACGTGGAATTTCATTTCGTGAACACTCACTTTTAGTTTGTCAAATAATTTTAATCAGATGTTTGTGGCTAAAAAATTATTCAACTTTATTTGAGAAAAAGGCACTAATTGCAATGTTTTGTTTGTTCAATCCTCTTTATTTGTCATTGTGAATAAAGAAAATTAGTTCACCCTAATCAGAAAGACAAACACATGTAGCTGTAAAACAGTCGGCAAAATTTCGGTTATGTTGATGATAATTGATCTTACAGCGCGTAAGATTCATCACTTTCTCAACTGGGAATTCAAAACCGTCGACAGTGCTTCACTTATGCAGTTATGGCAGGAGACACACACGTAAACAATCCCTTTTTAGCTGAAACGTGTCATAATGTATTTCGTCAGAACAAAGAAGCGACTTGGGCATTATTTTGTTAAAATATGATTTGCTTTTGTTAATTGGTGTTTAGATTTGCCAATGTGAGATGCTTGCGTAATTTGACAAATACAAATACAAAGAAAGCGGTAATAAATTGCAGAAGAAAGCTACGCAAGGATTCCAGTTGTTTTCGGCTAAAAGGTTATTTTCTTTCCTTTTTTAATTTTGTAACAGCTAGATGAATTAAATTATATTGTTGTATTAAATTGAATAACCTTTCACAGAAAGATATAACTCATTTATAAGCTTTTCTGAAATCGTTACATGTATAAATAAAAGAAATTGCAAACAAAATGTAGACAAAGTTAAAAAAAGTACTGCAGCAACGCTGACAGGAAACTCGACCCTAATTTAGAGTGGTTATTTGTTCAAACAAAGAGTTAACAGAACAATTTAACACACATTTTTTGCCGGAAAAGGTGAAAAAGTATTGGCAAGAAACACAAGCGGTTCGAAGGTGAGTTTACTCATATATCCAACAATATTTTTCTTGAAACAGGGCTGTTCAGGTAGTTATCTTTGTACATATCGTTAAGTTGTTAAAACTGAGCTGACCAAAGAATTCAGAAAGTTGTTGGTTTATTTTAGCAATGTCTAATAAAGGTGTAGAAAAATATCGAAGGGTTTCTTGTATGAAATCCATACCCTCGATTAGCTATGTATTCTTTATGCGAATTTATTCATCTGGATCAGGTAGCTCAAAAAAGGGAGTTAAATTTCACACAATCTCAGGCCAAATTTTGAATTAGAATTCTTTTCTAAGAATACGAAACACGTTTGCCTATGTATTTTGGAACCATTTCTTGGAAAGCTACTTATTGGAAGCCCGAAATAACAGTCCAAAACATTCTATAAGGAAGTCAAATCAAGTCAATCATGGTCAAAAAATTTAACTCTAGATTATTACTAACCCACTTTCGAACAACCGGCCGCAGGAGTGTGACTGGCTTCTAGTCAGTCTTTAAAACAACCAAAACCAGATTAGTGACTAGGGGAGGGTAATTATCAGATACACGGAACAACAACAACAACAACAATAACAACAACAATAACAACAACAACAACAACTTTATTTTACCCTTTTTTCTTTAAATGATTTACATGATTTCTGGAAAGTAATTATAGTGAAGCTGGGGGTGCTGGCAACCCGAAATAACCTAAGGGTTAAAAATGCTAGGTTGTCAGCTTATTGCATTTATGCATTTGAAAATTTTGGTCGGGCACACATACACATACACACACACACAAACACACATACATACTCACACAGATGCAGTATATACCAGAAAGAAAAAAAAATTGTAAGTTTGTTATATTACTTGAACATTGAACTAAAACAATCAAGCATTATTGCAGCATTGGAGGGGAGATAAAATAGATTGTATATATTATATAGCAGGGCATTACAAAACAGTGATATTATCTCATTTACAAAAATATAATCGACTAATAGCTTTCGATGAAGTTCTGCTTCATTTTTTTAAAAATAATGAAATATATGAGTACTTTATATCATCATCTATCGCATTTCATACTACAGGACCTTGAAATCGAATATTAAATTTGCCATAATTTGTTCTTGCTTTGGGAAGATAGTATGACTGTTTTGCACGGTGTAAGATCTTGGTGGTTGGGACATACCTGAGTTTAATTCGTTCACCTCATTTTTAGTTTAGTTTCACCTTTAACCCTCGAACGGCTTAGGGATAGGGAGGGAGGGATGGGGAGTAGGAGTCAAATAAACCCTAACCCTGAAATTTTTTCTGACCTAAAATGTGAAGTGATGCTTTCGCACGCAGATGGCATTGGGAACGAGTTTGTAATGACGCTTCCACTTTTCCCGTCTTTGCATTCTCTTTCTCTAATGCTGCTTCATAATAACCATCATTTGCCATCATTCAGCATACTTGGTTGTATCTGCCGTTACAATCCAATTCGAAAACGAAACCAATACAAGCATAAAAACGTTTGTCAAAATATTCATCCTTATTCAGCAAAGATGGCGCTGACGAGAATACTTTTCTTACTGGTTTAGCACAAAACAGACAAACATGAAGGCAAGTACAGCAGTGATGGTGTTAGCGCTGACCATTATGATCGCGGTTGCTGATGGTGGTCGCCACAATCTGTGTGGTCCTAAACTTGAACATTACTTTGAAACAATCTGCAAACCACACGGGCCGTTCAAGAGAGAAGTTGTGGACATTCGTAAACTCATTGATGGTGAGTCTCCTTTAAGATAATTCGAAACGCTTTCCATTTGTTTATTGCCACTGAACTTCATTAAAAGCATACACATTTGCAGTGAAAGACTACCACTAGTTTTGGTAGCTGATAAACTCCAACACACAAGTAGTCGACCGACTTTTTTATTGCAACAAAGTAGTTTACACATCGTTATCATTATTATTATTATCGTGATGATGAAAATGATCACAATCATCGTCATCATCATCATCACCACCAACATTGTTATTATCATTATCATCGTCATCATTATCATTATCATTATCGTTAGCGTTACTATGATGATGATGATTATGATTATTATTATAATTAATTGTCATTTTGTTTTTGCAGGAAAGGCTAACAAGTTTCTAACGAAAAAATCCCGTAGATATCTTCACGAGGAGTGTTGCAATGAGCAATGCTGGCTACACGAGATACACGAAATTTGTTAAGAGTTCCCTTTATCAATAAATGAAGTAGATTTACCTTGTATGCCCTTTCAATTTCATTATGAACTGCGATCTTTGTGGTACAACACTTGGGGAATCTTACTGAATCATATTAAGTGCTAAAGATATCAGGCCTCTAAAACGAAAAAAGCACATAGGTCGGAAGCGAGCTTCTGTATTTTGGGTATCTCTTTAATAATAATAATAATAATAATAATAATAATAATATTAATAACAATAATTAACGGTTTTTTGTAGTGCGCATAATTCACGATATGTTCCATGCGCATAACAACGGAGTTCTAACTACCCCCCAAAATGCGATGCAATAATATAATAACGAAAGCTGTTACTAAATGTAAGACTGTGATAAATAAACTAAAGGACATTAACTGAACGCAATCTTAATAAGTTTTAAGTTTCGATTTAAATATCTGAATTGTAGATCTTGAGCGGATGTCAGCGGCCAGATTGTTCCAGAGCGTTGGCGCTGCGAGCATAAATGAGCGATCAGAAAGCGTTTTCTTTGATTTAAAGCGAGGATAGGACAGGCATATTCCATTGTTTGTGCTGCAGAGATTATAACGGCCAGGTTGTGCGACTGTGATAACGTTTGAAATGTAGGAAGGAGCCAGTCGATGAAGAGTTTTAAATGTGATCAGGAACAGCTTGAAGATAATTGTTTGTCTTACAGGCGACCAGTGTAGATCTCTGAGAAGAGGGGTTGTGTGGCAATACTTGGGGAGCAGTAGATGAAACGGGCGCATGCATTCTGGATTCGCTGAAGTTTGTAGAGAATTTTGCCTGGTAGGCCATATAGAAGACTGTTGCATTAATCAAGTCTGCTGGTGATGAAGGCACGGATAAGAGTTTCAGTATGCTAACAGCTGAGGAATGTCTGATATTGTAGAGGTAAAAGAAAGCAGAGCTGGAGGTCTTGTTAACATGGTTGGTCATAGTGAGGGCGGAGTCAAACCACAGTAACAGGGTGGATATCAACATCGCCGACTGTGATTTTATTACAGGTAACTTTTGTAAGTGCCGGGGTGGGCCAAAAAGCGCAATTTCGGTTTTCCCATCCTTAAACATAAGCTTGTTTCTTATCATCCAAGACCGTAGGTCTTTAATGCAGAGTTCAATTGCAATGATTGCTTCTTCTTTGTCAGCACTATCGTTAGGGTTGAACGATATATACATAACTGAGTATCATCGGCATATACGTGTACATCTGGGAGGTGAGATGCAATGATGTCAAACAGTTTGCTGGCATAAATAGTAAACAAAAGAGGGCCAAGACATGATCCTTGAGGAACACCCCATTTCAGATCGAACAAGTCGGAGAGAGTACCGTCAACAGAAATTTTCTGATGACGACCAGTAAGATAAGAGGAGAACCAAGAGAGTGCAGTTTCCTTTAATCCGAGCTTTTTCTTAAGTCTGCGCATCAAGATATCATGATCTACAGTGTTAAATGCAGCGCTTAGAATAAGTAAGACTAGTAAGGATACATACCCCTTAATCATTGCCAATAGCAACTCGTTCTTCACTTTCAACAGGGCAGTTTCAGTATTGTGATTCTTGCGATACGCGGATTGCAATAATGGGTAGAGTTTATTCACTGTCATGTGCCCTTGGATTTGATCTGCAGCAGCATGTTCAGTCAATTTGGAGATGAAAGACAAATTACTTATTGGTCTTAGGTTCTGGAATGTTGAAGCCAGGTCCTGTTTCTTGAGTAGAGGGTTGACGATGGCCATTTTCCACTGGTTCGGAAATCGACCGGTTTCAAGAGACAGGTTACCGTAATGATTCGATTTAGCGCCCGGGGCGCTTATTTACTTTTGGCACCTTTAAGAAGGGCGCTTATTCGAGACAGGGCGCTTATTCGGGACAGGGCGCTTATTTAATTTTTTGAGAAACAACCAAATGTTCAAAACAAAACTTTAATAACTAATAAAATACAGGTAACAATAACGGAAACTGTAACAGTAAGAAAATCGTTGAAAGGTCAGTTCCTTTTAAACGAATTGTTCATTTTAGCAGTAAATATATACAAAGGTTTATCTATTCGATGTCGATGACTTCCGTGTCACTTGAGTCTCTGACATGCAGGAAAGATGACCGTAAAGTAGCTAAAGAACACGATGAATACGCAGTTGGAACTTACCTTGAAGCTGATAACAAACTTGTTGGGCATATGCCGATGG
>JANRMR010028785.1:0-13263 GCA_025434825.1 Bergia sp. 'catenularis' | reverse complement strand
AATGGTATTGGTCCAGGGTAACCTCTTCAGCACAAGTGCTGGTATCAATGAAGGGCATCGGTGCAGACCACAACACCAGAATAACCACCCTACTCTTTTATAGATGAACACTTGTAGTTGGAGCTGGTATTGGGGCAGGGCAACCTCTTCTGCACAAGTGATGGTATTAACAAGGGTCCTGGCGACGGATCACGACACTGCAATTACTTCCCTACTCTTTTTTTGAGAAAGATGTTAGTTCTTTAAAATCTCTCGATTAGAAACTCTACTCGTATTGTGTTGCATTGCATTGTTGTACTACACTGTATTGCATCGTATTTTATTTCATTGTATATATAATATATTGCGTTGCATTATATTGCATAGTCTTGCAAAGAGCGGACTGTTGTTCTGTATTGTATTGCTGTAATGTAATGTAATGTTTTGAGTTGTATATTGTACAGAGTTGAGTTTAATGTCAATCTTCATCGAAAAGGTTTAAAAATTAAAGCAATACAAAACTTTTTCACTAAATTGAAACACTTTAATGCGATACACAGACAAACATAATACTTGGATGCCGTGTCTTTTAAATAAAGAAAAATATTTCCCGAGTCAACATTCGCATGCTAAAAGTTACTTACATTAAATAACATTCTTCGAACATTCTTATATGATAATTCCTTAAAGATTAACAACTATGCCCTATGGTAACCAAGACCAATTACACACGTTTCCTTACTTTTATACAACTTGTGTTTTCCCCTACACCGTTTTATTCTCATTTTTCGTGGACATAAGTTACTAGGGTATAAGAAACTAGTAGAAGACTTTGTTTTCAGTTTTACCAAAACAGGCATCTAAAATGTCTATGATGGAATATGATGTTTCGGTAGGCTTCAAAATGACCGAGGGTTGTAGTTTCTCTATGCTATGAATAATTAGAATCCGGCCTCAAGAAGCAAAAATCTTTGATGAAGATAGAGCGATTTTCGTTTAGATTTTGGAACATGTTCAATTGACGCTGTATTTTGATTTGGATGGGAGAAGATTCTGTACGCAGCTAACAAAGTTTCGTTTGAACAGACTATGAACGAACAGCTAGAGTGTGTAAATCTTTTTGGCTGCATAAACGAACAGTGTGACTAAGAGGATCAAAGTGTTGTTTTTATCTCTTCCTGCACGCGCATTGGCAGATGAAACTAAAACTGAAATGCAGTGAACGCGTTTTCAAAGGGCAAACAAAAATCGCTCTATGAGGCTTTGAATGAGGATACCCTGTTTCAATTATCAGCTGGATTTTGAGCATTGCTGAATTCCACTGAAAGTGTCCATTTATCAGTTAGCAGTAAGCTTTCAGCTATCAGTAACCAATAAACAATTTCCGCAGTTAAGATTGACCTTACTAAAAAAGATGGCGACAGATACATTTACCCATAACTCCTAACGTTCGAAAAGCCTTAAAACGCTCTTAAAAATGTACAGAAGTAATCTAAAAACTTGAAAACTAGTAGAGAGCGTTGTTAGTGCATGGACAAGTTTCCCCAAACAATGGTCCTCCATGTACACCTATCGCTGAATTAGGTTCGAAAGGGATTGAGGTCAAATGTACAGCCGCCATCTTTTTCGGTATGATGGATTGAATTGATCGGCAGTAGTCAGTTCTACCCACTCAAACCTCTAATTAAAAGATGTTACTTCAATATTTGGAAGTCTTCAGATACGAAAATTAAGACCATCTAGACTCTTTAAAATGAATGAGTAAAATTTTAAAGAAATGAACATGAGAACAATGTATCTTAGTACAAAATATATGAAACCAGTTTTTGAACTTCATTTCTTGTCTTTTTCTACTTGAAATGTAAGGTAATTGCACTGACATAGATTAAAATTCCAAACTTGTCCTTGACTAACGTGCAATTCTTCCAAACTCATCAATTATTATTACCCACTACGGCCACCCCTCAATGATGAGGATTATTGGCCGGGACCAACGGCTTGACGTCCCTGTCCGTGGACGGTGTGCCAAAAGAAGTTCCCGAAATAATTCAAGCCTCGGCAAGGCCGGAACTTGAACCCGGGACCTTGGATTGGCAGACGGAGATCTTACCGACTGAGCCAACCAATTATCAAACTTTTGCCGCCCATTGTTTCTACCACTTATACATCAACACTTACACTCTGAGGCTTGTTAAAAGAGTTAACACAGATAATACGGATTTTTAAAGGGCCTGACATGATTTTCCAGAGTCTTCCACGTGTCTTTCAATTTCCACACACCTTCTTCGTTTGTCTTTCTTTTCCTAAAATCTATTTACTACTTTTCAGTATTATCTACGAGAAAACTAGATTTCTAAATTCAGTGTGCAGATTGTTCTCTACTGAAGAGTTGCTCACGGTACAATAAACACACTAGTATCGGCACTAGATAAGTTTTGCCATAGTTTGACGAGCCACAAGGCGGTCATGGGTATGTTTCTGTGACAGTTCTCTGTGCACAGTTCTGATATTTTCTATCGCCGTTTCTGGATTTTCGTGGACAGCTTCCAACTTCTGATATAAACTCTTTATTGTGAGGTCGTTCATCACATCGTCGCCGTCATCTCCGCCCTCGTCTGCGGCTTCCTGTTGTTCGGAGTTTTTGACCTGAGGCGTCTCCTGTCTGTCATCTTCTTCCTTCTCGTTATTAGGGTCTTCCTCCTCCCTTTCATCCTCCTCTTCTCCTTCGTCTGGATCTTGTGGTGTCTCTGCTTTAGATTAGAGTAAATATATAAAAGAAATGAACATTTCATTTCTTTCATCTCGAGCCAAATGGAACTTTAGGAGACTCGTAACAATATAACATTCCTTCTCTTTGGTTCAAGGTACAACACAACACAATACAACACAACACAGCGTAACGCAACACAACACCAGACAACACAAAATTTATTCTCTCACGTGTCAACGTGAGCACTCCCCCAGGGAAGGACCTGTAAAACTACGTTTTTAGCTGTTGCAGGAAAATGTTCTTTTCGGACGGTGTATTCTACCAAGCAGTCTCCTACTTGTCCTTCTGTTGGAAGCAACTGAGTTCCACCATCCCCGTTCCCCCAGATAATAAGCATATAATACAAGGGTCCTACAGAACCCTCTTTTCAAAATAACTGCACCCACAGAAAAGGGACACATAACACTAGTACTGACCTGCTGGAGGATATTTCTTTCCTTTGGACGGTTTTCTCCCCTGAGGGGTCCCCTGCTGGTCCATTTGTTGGAAGTAATTCAGTTGACTCCTCACCCCTGTGTAATGACGCATTTCCTCGTTGAAAGCTTTTGTTCTTCCAACCACCTCGTTGACTGACATTTTAACAGCAAACGACAAGCGGGCGTGCGAGAAATTTGTGCTTGGTGGCCTTGCAGAGTGTGGAATGATTCCTTTAAAACACAGCAAGAAAAAAATGTGCAAATGAAACCATTCCGAGACTAAAATTACTGCATCTGAGAAAAGTTAAAGTGTTTTGTAACAGCATGAACTCTCAAAACCCAAATATTTTCAAGCTTTCCATTTTTGTTTACAATCCCTCAATAATATTGATTAAGCGTCAATCTGAATCACGTGAACCGATGATCGATCCAGTTATTCGAAAGAAAATTAAGACATTTAAATGTTTTGTTTGAATTTTTCAAAATAATATGGATTTTCAGAATTTGGATAAATACAATGTAAATGTTTGGGAATTCTTCGCTGAGAATTAGTTATTAACATTCTTACTGAAACAAGAGACGTTACAGGGAAGAAATTCGCTGTGGTTAAAAAAAAAGAGAATTAGCTCCTGCCATAATCCATTTTGCATTTTTTGTCCGCAAGAGTTTCCAGTTATAGCAAACTTCAGGAAACGAAACTAAGGTCACTTTGCATTACGGTCTGGCTGTCCGAAAAGAACTGGTTCTGGTCAGTGCAACAAGAAAATATCAAGGCCAACCTATGGTTTTACCATTGCTGACTGGAAGCATTCAGAACTTACCAGAAAATCCCGACATAGTCCCAACTCTACTAACAAAAAAATAAAGAAGTTCTGAAGAAGGCTCGCGCACATATTTCTGAAGTGCAGACGGCCGTGCAATCCAAAACTAGAAGTTGAGGGCGTTGGTGTCTGCTAGCCTGTGAACAGGCTCTCCAGCGAGAAAAATTGGGGAAAAAGTGAGGGAACAAAACACTCTTCTAGTTGACTGGATCCATCCTGTGATGTTATATCGAGGAGAAATTCCAAACGGCGATGCATATTCTAAAATAACTGTATTCAGTAAAGAATTTGATGAGTTTCTCACGCGTGTTATATGCCATTCAGGAGTTGGGATCTGACCAATCAGAGGTTATACCAGCTCAAGGTATCACTGAGCAACAATGGAAGAGCGTTTTTGAATAATTTGTGGAAAGACTCTCCCCTCCCCCTTACCTCCCACGTGATGATCCTCCGTTTTTTCCTCTCTCACTTTTCCCTCATTTTCTCGCTGGAGAACTAGTTCAGGGGATAGCGTTTACTTGTTCGAGGACGATTTCCGCTGGCTCTTTACTGGTATTTAAGATACAATACTACATCAGGGGCGTACGTAGCCTTTCGGCCTGCAGGCCAGGCAAAAAAGGAAAGGTAACAGAGAAAACCTTTTAACCAGAAAAATTTGTGAATAAGGTTTTACTTAAATCGTTGTAAGAGTTTAAAACCTCAAAAACCCTGTCAAAACCGGTATAAACAAGGTATAACAACGCTTTCATAGTATTTTTTTTTTTTAAACGGGGCAATGCTGTTAACTTGTACATAGATTTAAAACATGGGACGTTTTTAAGGGTTAATTTTAACGTGTTTCGTTTAGAAATTTACCGATTTCACGATTTAAGGTCTTGAATATCTTGGCAGTGACAGATATTAAAACTACACTCAGAATGCTGTAAAATGCGACTTTAGAAGTTCTACATTTTCAATTTTTCCCGGGGAAGCAATCCCCTGGACGACCCCTAGGAGCTCGCACTCGGTGGGCCTGCAAATATCCTCAACTCTGCGTACGTCCCTGAATACAATGGTAAAGACTGAGGAAGAAGAGGCATGTAAAGTCTTCAAAAACTGAGTATTGCACAAGTTTGTCTGAACTTGTTAATCTTTGCGAAATCTTGTTGTCTACTTTAAATTACTTCGTCGTCATTTCAAGACACAGATCACGTGGTTCGGATTATGGTTCTCACATCCGCCGAGTCTAACAAACCTTGAAAGATGACAGCCCTGCCATACTTTGGTCTGACCTCAGTGATGATCTCCGTATTGTCACTGTTTCTCTCATAAAAAACCGTCTCCCCGTAGTCGTTCACGGTCCAGTTGGGAGTGAGATACAAGAGAAACGTCCACTCATCTTCGTTGGCTTCACAGTCGTGGTGTATCCGGGAATGATCCGCGTTTCTCAGCAAGTTACAGGACACATCATAAGGAAACCATTTATCAGTTCCTGAAGAATATGTTGCAACCTAATGGGAAAGATCATACACTTAAATTGTCAGACAGACAGAAAGAAAGGCAGATAGATAAATAGATAGATGGATGGATGGATGGCGGGTGGACGAATGGATGGATGGATGGATGGAAGGAAGGAAAGACGGACGGACGGACAGACGGATATATAGACGGATGGATGGATGAGTGATTGGTAGATGTTTTTTTAACGCAAACTACGCGATTCGAGTTTATATGGTAGTATAGTATAGTAAAACAGTGTTTTAAATTGAGAGTACTGGTTAGTTGTTCAGCGATCCATTTAACAGCAGGACTTTGCTGAATGGCTGTTGGTAACTGATTCAATGACAGTGTTTACTGATTGGTAGTTTGGTAACTCATTCAGTGACAGTGTTTACTCATTGGTAGTTTGGTAACCCATTCAGTGACAGTGTTTACTGATTGGTAGTTTGGTAACCCATTCAGTGACAGTGTTTTCTGATTGGTAGTTTAATAACCAATTCAAAAGCAGGACCTTAAACAGGAAGCTCTCCTAGAACAGGACATGTCAGGCTATTTACACTTTTAGTTGAAACTCATCAACCTTCCTGGAGTGAACATCTTCGTTTCTCTTTTTCGATGCTTGTTCCTGACAAGTTGCTTACGGCACAAATTTCAAAGTCAAATTTTTGAACTCCAAATGTCAAAATAAAAACTGTCAAGATTGCCTAAAGTTACAAAACATTTACGTATTTATTTCTAAACCCCAAAATGTAATATTTTAGACGGGGGGGACTCAAATACATTGACTAACTAGTTTTGTTGATTGGATATTTGGCAATGTCACTGTCACTTCACTATTCTAGCTACAAGGTAAAACGGAAGCTATCGATCTATAGTACCAGGTATACTCGGCTGTAATAAAACGGAAGCTATTGAGCTGTAGTACCAGGTATACTCAGCTGTAATAAAACGGAAGCTATTGAGCTATAGTACCAGGCATACTCAACTGGAATAAAACGTAAGCTATTGAGCTATAGTACCAGGTATACTCTGCTGGAATAAAACGGAAGCTATTGAGGTATAGTACCAGGTATACTCAACTTGACTAAAGCATACAATACCTGATGAGTAATGTTCCATATTCGACTTTTGATATAGCTATCGACAGTAAATCCCGCAATCCATTGAACATTATCGCTGTCCTCGTCTTCGCTGTCGTCGTAATAATACGTACCATATTTCAAAACAACAGCTCTCAAATTATCAAGATCTTCTTTCTCAAATAAATTATCGAAAACCAAGATCCTTTTCCCCTCCAGCGATTGATGCTCTACGACTTTGTGTGAGCCAACGTCGAGTTTCCCTGGTGAAGGTTTGTCACTTCCAACAAATCCTGCAGCATACGAAGCTTTAAACTCTTGCTTGAAATCTTTCCACTTCTGGTGACTCTCCAAAACCTTCGCTCTTGACTTGGTGAACTGCACATGGAGTAAGAGCTCACCTTGCTTGAAAGCGACACTCGGAGGGCGGTGAAGGTAAGTGATGGAGCTTGGAAAACTGACAAGTCTTCCGTGTCGTGGTACTGCTCCAGCTGCTATCTCTTTGTCATCGTCAAATCTAGAAGCAGTGCCATTTTAACTTGTTAACGGTGTTTTTCGCTGCTATTACATTAATCTTCTTTTATCCGAAATAATTGAAAATCTATATCATAATTGTTTTTACCAACAAAATATTAAAAAAATTATCATCACCTTCTCAAAAATAACTTTCATAAATTGCTCCTTGCTTGTGTCAAGTTTAAGGCCCCGACAAGCAAGAATGGAGTCATCAAGTAGTTGTTCAATGGAAGATGTAATTGAATATTTCTACAAAACAATAAAATAAACCACTTGTTCACACAAAACCAAACCACCAGCTTTCGGCAGCTTTGTCCTAAGGAAATAGTGTTCTCAATTGTTGCGTTTGGTGTGGCTGACTCCCTGAAAGTGTTGCGTGTCGTGTTGAAGAGGTAGAACTGGATTCTAATTCTGCAATATTGGGAGCAATATTGAACATACCAATGTCATATTGAGTGCAATATTGCGTGCAGTATTGCAGTATATGTCGGAGCCTTCAATGCTTTTTAAGCCAGTATATACAGTATATGTAATCATTTGGGTCCCAGCCGAAAAATGAAACTTTTTTTTACAAACTGTTGTTCATAGCATGGACAACCCACTTCAGACAAAAAAGATTGTCTTTAGTTCTTTTAGTTTTAACTTGTTTTAAACTACATGTATACAATCATTCCTTTTTTATTTTAATATTGATCTCAAAATTGCTTCATACTGTACTTTTGGCAATGCTACTGTCAAAACCACAAAATCAATCAAACGTTTGTACAATCTGTGCAAGTGGAGACAAACTGGCAAGGTTTGTGATTAGGATCCCATTCTTGATTGGCCAAGAAACACATATGGAAAGTGATGATTATGATGTCACCAATCCTGCCATACTTTCAAAGAACAGTGTATACCAAAAACTTATATACTAATTCATGATTCCCTCTAGCACAAAAGTAGTCTGTGGCCAAACTGTACTTTAAATAGTTCTTCTTAGGAACCAGTCTTTTATTTTACTTCAGTGCCAGCCATGTATTTTAAAATCATTTTCAGCATCGGTCTAAGCGATTCATAACGGGAAAACAATTTTTGTGTCAGAGCTTGACAATTTGACAAGTCAACTAAAGAAGCAATTATCGACGTTTATATAATTAGTTATTGTTCTTGCTATACAGTCAAATTCAGATAAGACCGTAATATAACAAGAAATAAGAAGTGGTGTGATAGACCTATCTCAAATTATGTGAAAACATACATACTTAATATACATGTACACTACAGTAGACTGACAAGTGATGGGAGTTTCTTGTAAGTTGTTGACAAATAGAATAGACAAGGAAAGACAACTTCTTTATTCTTACCCTTTGAAAATATGATACAGATAATGTATAAAGGGAGTACGGCCTCTGTAGAGTTAGTTCTATGGAAATTAAAAATGCTAGGGAGCCACATTCCATGTTAGGTTTTACAATATGTTGAAGGACAAAACAAGCACAAACACACACATTCACAACTTTCCTGCTCTTTTGAGAAATGCACTTTTTTAAAATTCAGGTCTTTCGAGATATGCATTTCCTTTTCCATTATCCCTCCTAAACAAACACTCCCAAACAAGAAACACTCAATTCCAGGCACCATTTTGAAACCCATCTCCAAATTCCAAAATCAATTCTGATTGGCCAATTCGCGTCTCAGCACCCAGGCTTACAGATTGATTAGAAAATTCAAAATACCCAATGAATATTCAAATACTTGGTCACACATACAGATAGAGCTCTCCGTAGTCGTTCTTCTTCCACTTCCTGTTCAAGAACAAAACCACAGAAAACTCGTCATCCTCCTTCTTAGCATCCGTGTACAACTTAGTGTAGTCACCTCGCCGCACAATCTTTCCTTTGACTTGATAGGGATAGTACATCTCCTTGGTTCCTGGAAAAACGTTTAATAATTTATTAATTATATACTGTAATTGTCATACCAACTGTCTCAAGGAGTTACAGAGAAAACACGTTAACTGGATTCAACTCAGTCTTAAGCACAATCTTTTATACTGAAAATGAATAAAGTGTTTTTATCTCTAATAGTTAGGGTTACTTTCCTGGCATTTACTACTTTTAGAAGGTTTATTATTTTCAAAGGGATCATTATATGTACTTTCAAAGAAGTTTACTTACAACTAGTTACTTTCAGAGGTTGTTACTTTTAGAGTGGTCATTACTTTCAAAGAGGTCATCACGTGCACTTTCAGGGGGGTCATTACTTTCAGAGATGTCATCACATGTACTTTCAGGGGGGTCATTACTTTCAGAATGTAGTTACTAGGGCTGGGACGAACCTTTGAACCTTCGTTCATCCCTGTTGCCTTCAAAGGTTTTTGTCAACCCTCGAACCTTCATTTCTTTGGTCAGTAGTTTTAAATTTATACAAAACAACATCATATATTTCAACAAAAATGCTTTAATTTCTGAGAAACTTGACTTTAAACCTGGTAGTTTTAAGTTATCAAAAGAAAAAGCTGGAAAAAGTTGTAGTTTCTGACTGATAATTTTATTCATTCTGTGTCTCAGACTGCACTGCTTAGTGTAGGGTGAATACATTGGGTGGTTGTGCAATGGCATAAAGTAATAATTTTTCATGTGTTGGAAGCTGAGATTGAGAGTGTTTTATTATTAAGTACTTCCTGAAATGAAGGTTCAAAAACCCTTATAATGAACCTTCAAAGGTTTATTTTGGCCTTCATCCCAGCCCTAGTAGTTACTTAATTTCAGAGGGATCTTTACTTTTTTATTTTTGATTGGGTATATATTCTATATGTTGCATGTAGTATTTATAGTATAAACTCTCTCTATATATACACAGTGTCCATCTAAATCCAATCAGTATAAACTGTATATTTTTAAATATCAGGCCTCACTTGGCTTTATGTTGTCAAATGTTCCAACTCAATTTAAAATAGAAATTAAATTAATACAGAACTGTAAATGTATACATTTATAAACAAGCATCACAATTTTTATTATGTCAATGGGCTGAAACTAAATGTACCCACCTGCTGAATCCATCACTACTTTCTGTATCATGCGACCCACTAAGGACTGTCCAAACTCAAGACAGTTGATTCTGTTTACCCAGGGCACATTATCACTGGGGTCCTTATTAAGTCCTTCATAGGGCTCATACAAGCTAAATTTCCATGCCCCTAGTTCCATTGTGAGGTATGCTCCAAGGTTCTCAAGAAGTGTATTATTGATCAATTTATCATAGACAAATATTTTGCGTCCATCATTTGTCTGATATTGAAAGTGAAGCTTGGATGAGACATCAATATCTAGTGGGCTCTCCTGTTGAAGGAGAAGTTGAGTGACAGTGACATTTTCAATTGCATAAAATTTGACAGCAACACTAGCGAGATGATTTGCCCCTGGTTTCTTTAGCATGTTTAACTAGATGTAACTAGCACTCCAGCACCAGCCTCACTAAAAAATATGGTACAATTATGCCCAAAAAGCACACCATGCGGAGACAGACATGTCACTTACAATACTTACATGTGACATTGCAGTGGAGGATTGAATTACAGTGCGTGGCACTCGTGCACGTACACTGAGTACACTCAGTGACCTCAGTGAGTGTTTAGTTTTTGTTATTGAGTAATCTCAGTAATTGAGAAACAATGCCCCATAAAAGGAAAAAGCACAACCACAAGCACATGCCACAAGGATCACAAGAGAACTAACAGAAACTAGATCACTAGATCAGGCATTACAAGCTATACAAGCTACTGTACTATGTACAGAGAATTATGTACACAATATCCCTTCTAGGAGGGATGAAAGCTATCTCCCCTTTACATGAGGAGGGATGACAGGGTAGGGATATCTCGCCACATTGTTTTGGAGCACTTATGTTCTGTAATGTGACACCATGAAAAGCTATCCCTCCTAGGAGGGATATCCGTAGCAGAAGCGTTTACATGGCTTAAGTAAACAAAAAGTTACCCCTTCTAGGAGGGGTACCCTAGCTGGCTGCTAGTGTTTTCCTACCCCTAGGGATATCCCTACCCTCATGTAAACGCTAACAAGAAAAACGTTTATATGAGAAATGCAACAGGGGAGGGTATCCGTCAGGACTAGGAGGGATATCCCTACCCCATGTAAATGGCCCGGCTCTTCTTCCTGCTGAAATAGACATTGTCAAGACAGTGCTGTGTCAAACCAGGCACCTTACCTTTGAAATGATGTATAATGAAATGTTTATTATTATTCAAAACTCATGCAACTCGCCAGCCATGCCGAGAGATGACGTCAGTGAACCAGCACCCTAAATGAGCTTTGTGTATGTTTGTGCATTGTGGAGAGTGGATTCTCGATCCTATCAATGCTTGGCTTGAATAAATAGGAATTGCAAAAACTTCTACCATAGTTTACAATGAATTGTACAAATGTTATTTAATATATTGCATAATTTGTATCTCTAAACAAAATACCAACAAGCGACACACAAACATCCCAAAACTGCAACACACTTATAGTCTTGAAATGTAGATGGGAGACACGGGGACCCCCCTTACAGGGCCTCTTAAAAACGTGCATTGAAAAAATTCTCAGTGCTCATTACAATTTAGTGAATCACAATAATTTGGAAGTTGAGTAAAACATGGAGACAATCACTCATATACACATCTTGTGCTTGCTTAATTAAATCTATTCAATAAAATCATTAAGCAAGCGCAAGATGTGCATATGAGTGATTGGCTCCATGTTTTACTCAACTTCCAAATTATTGTGATTCACTTATATCTAATGAGACCAAACTGACAATTAACTAATTAAAATATAACAAATTGACTAGCTTGAAAAACTGTCTAACAAGGCAGACTAACTATAACTGATGAATTAAATGTGATATTTTTTTTCGCAAAACATTTTTATAGAACATATATGTATGCATGTGACCATGTGGTCTTCCAACAAAATATCTGCTGTACAAACCTGAGATTGCAAGTAAAACAACACCCTATAGGTTAATTTACATGTACAACTGTCTTGATGTCTTGGTCTTCAACTATGGTTCCTTTGTGCATGAATATATCATATTGTGTATCGTATCATGACACCTGTATCAAGATATGTATTGTTTTGTGAAAAAATTATGGAGCTGAGGTCACAGGCTGTCCAATAAAAAATTAAAGTGTAGGTATTGTAAGCATGTTAATTTAACTCTCCATCAGAAATTCACCTCAAAATGTCTCCAAATTATGTACCAATCAAATTGAAACTTCCCCCCAAGCAATTCGGCGTTTGTATTTATAAAACTTTGAGAGATAAAATCCTCTGATGGCTTTAAAACGGCTTACATCAGTTTCACATTTTAATGATCAATCAAATACTCTCCCAAAGACGTAATATATTTTAGAAGATATTTATTTTGTAACATTTTCTTTGCTTTCAGTTTCTACACCAGAAGTACAACTTCTTGTTCACACAAAAATGATTTTATCTTACAAAAATGAAACTACAAAATAAGCTACAGTATAGATGAGCCATATAACCTAAAACTCTTCACTGATGTAAAATTAACAAAGGTAAAGTCGGATCAATGGAACAAAATGTTTCAAAACATATTTCTTTTCAGCACACAAGTCACAACTATTTATAAAATTCAGTCAACAGTGAAGTAACTCATGTCAGGATAAAACACAGCATGTAACACCAAACTGAAACAAATTGTTCAAACTCTTCACCCCCGGAGTAGTTACCAGTGTTAAATGACCTACTACCTGAGCATTGGAATAAGTCAAATATCCGGGGTATGGCCAGGGGAGGGAGGTTTCAAAAATCTTCAAATTAATTGTGCAAGATACATGCATTAAATTATAGTAAATCTTGCATGAAGTATCTTGAGCACCGGAAAAGTCACTAATAACAGGGTGGTAAAGGGGGGTCCCAGATAACGGATCATGGTAATATTTTGAGCTTCATTACGGATCACGGTAATATTTTGAGCTTCATTACGGATCATGGTAATATTTTGAGCTTCATTACGGATCATGGTAATATTTTGAGCTTCATTACGGATCATGGTAATATTTTGAGCTTCATTACGGATCATGGTAATATTTTGAGCTTCATTACGGATCATGGTAATATTTTGAGCTTCATTACGGATCATGGTAATATTTTGAGCTTCATTACGGATCATGGTAATATTTTGAGCTT
>JANRMR010028674.1:2113-14993 GCA_025434825.1 Bergia sp. 'catenularis' | reverse complement strand
TTTCATGACGTAAGAGACAACAATGTAATGACCACAGGAAGACCACTATATCATTACATTGTGATATTTATCGTTTCATGAAGTAAGAGACAACAATGTAATGACCACAGGAAGACCACTATATCATTACATTGTGATATTTATCGTTTCATGACGTAAGAGACAACAATGTAATGACCACAGGAAGACCACTATATCATTACATTGTGACATTTACCTTTTCATGACGTGGGCGGCCAGTGCACAGGCCTGCGCAGTTTGATAAGAGTTTGTCAGTTTGCCACCAAATGCCCCGCCACATCTCCGAGTGGACACGTTTACACTGCCAGATGATATGAACAAGGTATTTTTAGTAAAACTACAACATGGGAACAGAATGGTATCATGCAATAATGGCATGGTGCAACGTGAAAGCGAGGCTAGTCAGTCCTTATGATCACGTGCTGATTACTTCTTAAGGCGATCGAGGTGGCTACATGGGAACTGACAGATCATTCCGATTGCCTCAATTATTCTAAAAGTTATTTGAAAATTGGGTCGACCCTAACATAAACTACGCTTAAGTATCGAGCTAATGGTAGGGAAACAAAAAGTTATTGTTCTGCTTTAGACTGAAAATTAAACTTCAAGCTTTAAAAAGGTTGACAAAAACCTTTTCGCTGGAATCCCCAAAATCCTGGCGACAGCCTTCTGCACTGGAGTTATGCTCTGAGTGGCGCTGTAGACTGTCACGCCATCCTCCTCCGGGATACACAGCGCTACCTAGTAATAACACCATAACAGTTATTGTAGATTGTAATTTCCCACCACGACTTTGACCACAAGCTAGCGCACGCCACCGTTTAGAGTTTAGTTGTCTATTTTCCCGCCATTTAGTTCGCTACTATTATTTTGTAAACTTGGTGTTTCATTTTTTACAGATCGATAAGATTTTGGATCAGAAAATGAAAACTTGCTGGTTTCGCAAAGCTTTGTATTTTAATACCAAAGGCGGCAGAGCAGGGGGGAGAGGGGCAGTAGCCCCCCATGTTTCGGTGTCGAAGATATCGCTAGCGCAGCGTAAAATTGGTTTGGCAAAATATTCAGTCAAAATATGAGTAAAATATTTTGTTTGGCAAAATATTCAGTCAAAATATTTGAGTAAAATATTTGGTTTGGCAAAATATTCAGTCAAAATATTTGAGTAAAATATTTGGTTTGAACCGGATTACAGTTACAAGGGCCTAAGCGAATTTAGTGTTGGTCTGTTGAATAAATGATTGGTTCATGTACTTTAGCGCGTTGTAGAAGTGAAAACTGTTTGTTGTATGACGCACCTGGGTTTCCATATGAAAGTGATGTTGTGATCCTGTTCCGATCTCACCAGAAAGAACCTGGGCAGCAGAAGACATCGCCCCTTTGAAATGACAAGTTTTACCATCGTTCATAATCGTGCTACTTTAGTAATTCATAAAATCGATACCGTAAAACCTTGATTATAACGCCTCCTCTCCCTCCCTCCTTTCCCTCCCTCCTCTCCCTCCCTCCCTCGTTTATCTGCCAAACTGCTTACTAACAAAAAACTATGTTTCCCTCCAAATTTCAAGCAGATGCAAATGTCTTGCTTTATAGGACCCTTTGAGAATCATGTTAATGAAAGGGCTTCCTAATGAAACATTAGTTAATAAAATAATAATAAAACAACGAATCTGGATGTTCTTCATCATATAAATGTATCGCGTTTTATTCAAGGTTCAGCCGAGTCGGCTTATTTCTTAACAACGAATGTAGAAATCCACGGACAGAAACGACACCCGAAAATAACGACCTGCACAGGTTAGTAAATCAATGGCAACGCGGTCCTTAGTTTCGGAACTTAACGGTACTAGTATTACATATGACAATATGCTTTTTACTTTCTAGTTATTTCTAGTTCTATTTCTACTTTCTAGTATTTAGTATATTCAACACGTGAAGGTAATAATAACAATAATAACAAAAATAATTTGAATACTAGTACTATACTAATAAAAATAATGAATATAATTATATCAATAATAAAATTGCTAACAATTAATAATAACATATACAATAACTATAACAATAAAAAAGTTAATTACTATTATCATTATTGATAATAATTAATCTTCTACATTACAATATCCTAAGCGCTTAATAATTTCCTTAAAACAAGATTCAACCGTTGATTCAACAAGATTTTAATATTTTTCACGCACCTTCAACATCCCCTTTGTTTACGTCAGCTACATGTGGAGGCAGTGTGAGGAATGCTTTGGCTTCTATTGCTTGCTTGATGGTGAGGATTGGGGGTTTGACGTCTCTGTACGTCACTTTCACTGCCCTGGCTCCTGCATCTGCACGATTCTGAGTGTCTGCACACCAAACGTCGCAAGGAATTGTTAACAAATTGCATTTCCTCTATTAATCCCCAACCCCAATTAAATCACGACGGTTGGCATGTATGAGATACGTGTAAGAATAACAGTAGTGAGACAGATATCAATCAATCATTCAATCAATCTATCGATCAATCATGTCAAACAATCAATAAACTATGTCAATCATCTGATCGATCAATCAACTAATCAATCAATCAATCAATTGACCAGCCAATCATATCATATCAATCAATCGATGAATCATGTCAATCAATTGATCAATCCATCAATCAATCATATCAATCATATCAATCAATTAATCAACTATATCAATCACCTTATCAATCAATCAATCAATCAATCATGTCAATCAACTGACCAATCAATCAACCATATCAATCATCTGACCAATCAATCAATTATATCTATCAATCACGCACTTATCTATTAATCTGAACACACAAAGCCTAAGAGTTGAAATTGCATCGTAAAACACACACGTATAGAAAATAAAAAAAAAATAATGAGAGATTGTGCATTTCTACAAAGTTGATTCTGCTCGACGCATTAATCAACCAATCCTTGCGCACCTGCCACAACCAACGCAACCGCCTGGCCAACGTGGATGAGTTCCCCGGATGAGAAAACCTGGAAAAAAAACATATTGAATAACTAACTTGGACACTGCCAAAAAGACGACATCGGGCAAGACCAAAGGATACGTGGCGGAGGATAGTAGAGAAGGAGCGAAACCAGTTTGGTTGGAAGAGTAGGGGAGAAGCTACACAGGCTGCAAATAACAGAACAAAGTGGAGAACCTTTGCTAGTGCCCTATGCAACACGTGGCGCTGAAGGAAAATGGTGACATTGAATAACTACTGACTGGTCTTCTCTGAATCAAGAAAATAATTACCAGAAGGGCGTTACTCGACCGAAGGACACAGAATAAAGGAAATACTTCTTCCCAAGGATAAAGGCTTAATTACGATCACCTACTGTGATTCCTTGCGTTTGTTTATATTATTCTTGGTGAGTCATTGCCAGTATCAATATTATTATTGTTATTATTATTATTATTGACTATCTTATTTATTATTATTATTATTATTAATCCAGTGTACAGAATATAGTGACAAGGTACCTCGTGTATGTTTGTGACAATGTTCACCCCTCCCGGGGGAATGTCCTTTGAGGTCAAGATCCGCTTCACACCAGGAAGTTTCTGTGGAATAATAAAAAGCATTTCAGGGTATTCTTGTGAAATTAGTTAAATTAAAAACAAAAAACAAGAGATTTCATCCCAATCGGCTTTAGGACTTACCAAACACATAAGAATTCATAATTATGCCTCATTTATTTTACAAAGGGTTCCCACCTCAAACTCAACATGAAATTCAAGACCTTTTAAAGGTCTTTTCAGGACCTTTTCGAGCAGATGCAAGCACCCTCTGTGGGCTTCTGCGCTAAATTAAACTTAAAGTTTTGTGCATAATCTTTGTTTCTAATTTCAAAATTGTCAAAAATTTTCAGTTAGTTTTCTGGTGGTACAACTGACAACCGTATCAAGGATTTCTAAGGGTTTCGATTGATTTTCAGGAACTTTTCAGACTCGGATTTTTTTCCAAATACAAGGATTTTTCAGAATTTTCAACGACTATGAGAACCCAGCTTAAAAATGCCAGTAACAATAAACATTTAATGACTGGCCCCGAAGAAAACAGTGCTTTTTTTCCGCCCGAGATTCTCAATGTTCTCCGAGACGAAATCAACCAACCAATTATAAACCCTAATAATCTTTATCCTTTAATTTGTGTCATGCGCTCTAGCGACAGCTCTTGAGTGCAATACAGTTACACACACAATCACAAATGTGGAATAAAACGTACTTACCAGAGCCTCGGACGGATCAACGACATCTATTTTGCAGTTTGCCTGTCGTATTTAACAAAAATGATATGAATGACAGCATTCAAACCCGTTCACAAGTATTAATTAAGTAAAACTGATGCATATGTTAACAGAGCATTAAATAATAAAAAATATGGGTGGATGTGTGGATGTGTGGATGTGTGGATGTGGGTGTTTATTATAAATCTTTGTCTTTGGCTTTATCTCATTGCTATTCATAGTCATTTTATCTGAAACAAGCGGATATGGCGCTTTATAAATTTATTACTATTATTATTATTATTACTATTATCAATTTAACAAAAACCACACTTTACCTGGGTACCAAACACGAAGGCCGCGCACAACTCTCCATCCTGCACGGGTATGTCATTCGTGTACTGTGCTTCACCAGACGCCTGTAAGGCCAACACAAGTTCACGGTTAACAGCAATCACCAACAACACGGAACACTAACAGTCCTTCACTGGCAAACTAGTTTTGAAAAAAACTGTTTATCTGCGTGGGCGAGTAGGCTGTAAATGTATCGTTGATCAACAAAAGTTGATATGGTATGTTTTTTGCCTTTGGGTTTGGTTGTAAGTTGACGCTTCCAGCGTTAGCGTTAGCAAACTGCTCTGACAAAGGGCTAACGCTCGAAACGTCAGCTTTCAACCAAACCCAGAGGCAAAAAACATACCATATAAACTTTTGTTGAACAACGAAACAATAGTCCTTCATTCTACTAGTAATCTTCTTACTCAAAAACAAGGTTTTTATGGATGTTAAATTTCAAAATTTGAGATTTTTTCCCTGACCAATTACAAAAATCCAGATTAAAAGACAAGACAACACGCACTATCAATCCCCCTCTACTTCAGCCAGCAATACTTCCACTGTTAGCTGTTTATTTAATTTAATTTTATCAGATACAGTTATACAAAACGTACAAATCTAAATACAGTCCGAGGTACGCTTTACCGATCTAAGTACACAGATAGCAAATAAATTCACCTTGGTTTAAAGGAGAGAGTGAAGGAGGATGGGGGGGGGGGGGGGACCTGTGATGGGAAGACACCAGAAGATAATAAGCAATAGTTGTCGACTGCTAATTAACAGGGAACCTTGTTATCTCCATATATTAACAATCAAAATTGCCTGACTTTCAACCTTGGTCTAGATTTTTCATGACCAAAACCATTTCCTGACTTTTTCCTGACTTTTGGTAATTTGACAAGATTCTCTGACTTTTCTGTCAGAACCTGCGGCAACCCCAAAGATGCTATACAACAAAGCGTCTATACAAGTCAGCATCGATTATCGTTATACCCCATGAGCTGTAAACATTCAAAAAGGCAACACTTCGCTTTTGGAGGGAAAGTGAATGTCATTTTGTAGAAATTATTCAGTTCATAAACTTCCGCCTTGTGTTGTCATTTGATTTGGTACTGTTTTCCGAGTGTCGCCCCGCTCACGCCGCGCTTTGCCATACATAAACATATGTTCAACGTCGCTAAATCGAAAAACTGTTCACTGTTCGCCTCTGCATAAGCGAGTAACTGTAACCTATCTACCTGAAGCTTGGCAGCCAACTTTGTCATCGGCTGGGTGACAGGAAAACGTTCTGGTTTCATATCGTAATCCTGAGTCCCACTTGACACTGGTCTGGCCACCGACAAATACGACATCCCAGCCGAGCGGACGCGGTCACTTGCCTTCTCTCCCAGGGCGACCACATAGAACTGCCAAGAAAGAGGGATTTGTCTTAAGAAATTCTTGTTTATCGCATTTAAAAGCATCTCCTAAAAAGTATTGTATCGGAGGACTTGCTTGCACTATGACCAAACATTTAGTTTTGTTATACTGACATTCATCTTTATAAGTTTTTGTCAACATGAACTCAAATGCTACTTATGTCAAACCATAGAATTCAATAACACGAAAACAGAAACGTAAAAAACGAAGTAAGTGGGTGCTTGATTAAATTAAAGTCTCGAATCTCGAGTAAAAGTTTTTCTGGTTCTCAACTCGTGACTTTTTACAGTAATATGAATAATGCAGCTATCCGCATGTACCTTATACATCAGAGCTAGTGCCAGACTCTTATGATACTCGGCCGTGCCGTCAACCGTCAAGGCAGAGTTGATTTTGATTTCTTTCTCCAGAACGTCAAGGCTTCCTAAGAAAAAACAGTTTCAATAAAATACGTGTGTAGCTTTACCCACTGGAAATTTTGCTACAATGTATTGGATACAGTAAATTTAAACACTAAAATAGGTTCACTGATTTTGCTCACTAGTGAAAATACAAAACTCAATTTGAATGAAGCTCTGTAGGCCTGTAACCCTTTAGTTTTGCATAGTTGCCAATACTGCTAGGCCTAGAAATAGAAAATTTTGTACTTAATGGAGACAGTCGCTTCCACATGCTTGTAACGTGAGACGGATTTATTTATTAAGAAAACATAATTTTGCGAATAAAAGGTAGATGATCCTGCTAACTTACGGTAAGCCTACTATACGTGTCACATAAGTTTCGTTCCGACTTCCGGTACGAAAATAAATCACGGTAGAAGAAAGTGGCGAACAATTTGATCCCTTAAAATCTTCGACAATCGAACCCCAGCCAAGCCCCGGTAAGTATCCAAACTCAAGATTAAAAAGTATTCTAATTTATGTTTACAACATTCTTAAGAGATTCTGTTTTATAGAAGATTTAAGTCTTGCGTTACCAGCTAGTATGTTGATATCACGACCGTCTACAATTAACCAAGATTCGCTCCTTCAACAATACCTGTAGATCCTCAAAACGTACAGAGTAAAAGAAAATATACAGGTCTTCAAGCAGTTTTTGGAAAGTACCCCAATTTGTTAGTTTGTCTACTGATTTGTGCTGTATTGATACTGTAGAATATGCTTTAAACATAATCTGTTTGTAAAGTTTCATTAGAGTTCGTATTATTGCAATATGAAAGTAGGTACAACGACTAAGCTGAACTGACCTTTAAGTGTCTCAGGATCAGTCAGAACTTTTCCATTCAAAAATTTCTCGGTTTCTTCAGCGTGAATCTGATAGCAAAAAACAGAAGTCGATATACATGTAAAGCAAAAACTGTAGTAATGCCATCGGAAAGTAAGTGATTCTAAAAATGCATTCAAATTTGATTTTCCAGGAGTTCTCCAGTGTCAGTTTCAAACTCCAGGCTTATTCCAAGAGTTTTCAGAAGAAAACAAAATTCCAGGGTTTTCCAGGAATTCTAGGGAGAGTGCAAACCTTGCCAATTACAACATTGGTGTTGTTAAATTGGTAAAAGAATAAAAATATAGGCTTCCTTCTTCAGTCTCCAAAATTTTACAAAAGGTACACAACTACTGTCAATATATGACTTCCTTATATTAAAATAGCTTCAAAACCAATTCTGAGACTGAAGGATAACTCCCCGCACGGCCACACGAAATTTCTGAACATGATACTCACCGAGTTGAGACCAATCCCACCAAACACAATTCGAGGAGTAGATATCACTGTCATTGTGTTCGGATTCACATGCCACGCAAATCCAGCATTCACATATGCATGAGCGTTCTATGTTGGAGATAATTTGTACATGTAACAGATTTGTATGTAGGAATTTTAAACAGAAACTACTGAGTTTAAGCAGCAGGAATTACGAAAAGTATTTTTATAGTGAGATGCTAACACTAAAAAAGGTGGCCAGATTAAGAGTACGGCTTCCTTATTGGGATTTTGAAAATCAGAGTAGATTGTATTGTCTAACTTGTGAAAAAGCACAAAATAATGTAATCTGTTTTAATCAACGAGAATATACGACAAATGTAACTTGAGCTTTAAGTTTCAACTATACAATCAACATTCACATACCACAGCTCTTGGCGTGATCTTGTAAGTCTGTACAACAACCTCGGCAGGCAGCACTGGAATAGCAACAGCCACAATAACCTGCAAACGTAAGGGCGTTGTGTATTTTTGTTAATACCTTCAGCTAATGACTCAGGTTTGACCAGAACAGCTCTAAATGTAATTTCTGGCGATTGAGTGAATGTAATGAACGAATTAGACAGAAATTGATATTTCCGCAGCACGGACCCAGCAGGGTCTGGGTTCCAGTCGAAAGCAGAGTATTACATGGGTAGTTTAGGTCGAGTATAGCACGTGTTGAGTCACTCTAGGTCGGCTCCAGCAAATTTTACAACTTTCTTTCTTTTCGACAATTGATATAATTGTCGAAAATTACACAGACGTGTGTCTGTTCTGCTGTTTTTCTTGAATTGTAAAGAACCCCATGTAAAACTGAGTGTATCTGTAATCCGAAAAAGAAATATGTATCAAACGCCATGGATAATTTAATGAATAGAGATGTATTAATTAGCAATAATTTTTCGTCCTCTCGACCCCGGAGGTTTGCGGTTCTGTATGGTTCGGGGAATACGTTTCCATTTTTCCCAACGGGTTTTTTGGTTTTTCGTATCCGGCAGTTCCGCCCGTTCTCGTATTTAGAGTTGAGTACTATCGTGTTTTTTAACAGATTGAGCGAGTGATGATGTTGGAGAATATAGCGATTTGTAACTGTAGGTTCCCAGTCTTGAGCTGACCGACCCGCCAAAATAAACCTGATGGGATATATTTTGTCTGCTGTGTAGTGGAGCTGAAATATGGTATGTGCGCGCGTTCCTTACTTCCACCACTTTGCTGCATCCTTAATAAATACTTGCTATAGTCGACTCAGCAGTATAAATAAGCACCACCTTACGCTGGTGCTATGCTATAGATTATTGTCCTGTTCAGGCATCAGTTGCGTACTTTCATTCACTTGGCACAACTAAAACCAAGCATTTCAGTTAACTGGGGTTCGTAAATGTTCTCCTTTTCATTCTGATCCCTACTCAAGGTTCCTTAACATCAATGTTCTGAGTTTCAACGATTCCTTTAAAGCGGAATACATGTAAGACATTAAAGCAAAAAGTGTATTACCACTGAAAAGCCACTGATGTCCTGCAGCTTACTGATTGGTATACTTATACAACAATTGTTCAATCATTTACAAAAACAATTTGTTAACTATTCATAATCAGTCCTGAATTATCCCTAATTAACGAAAAAACGCATGTTACGTAACGGAATGAGTTGAAACAAACACCTTGCTGCTCATGTCCAGTGAGAGGAAATCTAACATCGTTTTCTGAAAAACGTCACCAGAAGAGCTTCCTATCGCAAAGAAAGAAGGGTTTTTAGTCATTTGTAAGAATGAACCGATGTATGTCAATGCAACACAATACAATTTGATAATTAATGGTGTGATTCTTCATCTCCCTTCTCAGAAACTAACTGCATTTACAACAAATATTTGAGTGTAAAAGTGGATGATACACACAATAATATCACGGATAACTGCAAAACGTAATATATGATCAGGAAAATAGGGTGACGGCGCCTTCAGTCAAATAAAGATGTAAAACGGAATATAAGACACTTTTTGACAACTCTTGTCGGATAATATAATAACTAACTTACCCTACCCTTGAGCAGTAAACTGTATTGTCTTTTAGCCTTATTGTTTTGCCCAAAGAATTCGTCTCGATAGTCAAGGATGTTTTAACAAAATATCACAGAGAAAATATTATATTTTGAAATTCAAGCAGTCTTTTGAGGACCTAGTATGTTTTCAAGTACTTTCATGTACTGTGCGACACCCGAGGTATTATCTATCTCCCTTCGCTGATGTCAACGTTTCATGACGAAAAAGCTGTCTCGCGTTGCCCCATATTGAGCCAACTGGAAGGGGTGTGTATGTGTGTGTGTGTGTTACAAATTAGTCCTGTATGAGCATAGAATGTTCACATATAACCACTGAACACATGGTTAACACACAAGCAGACAGGAGAAGAATCAGCATTTCTACTGAAAATATCAATCATCCTCAAGGAATTACATGTATAATGTGAAACCCACATGTAAACTGTTCGAGAGTTGATGAAAGAAAACACTGACTCAGGTGGGATTTGAACCCATGACCTTCGGGTTACTCGACTGCCAGTCTACCATAATACTCAGTCAACCCACAATGCAACTTCAGTTACGTGGCAAGGGAAGGTTTGTGTACTTACCTATAACAAGAGTTGCTCCAACACTTTCCAAGATTGTCAGTACATCAGATGGAAAGTCACGATGGTCATGGGCAATCATTAGATTTCCTCCGATGGTCCCAACCTACACGCAGAACACAAGGATACTTTGTTATTCGCAGAGTATTTTATGTTGCTCCAAGTAGATGTTTTCAAGAACTGTTAGTTACTTTAGTGAACTGGGGCGAAGAGTATGAATTTTCTTTTCATCGAGATTGGGATTAAGATTGTCATGAATATTTTACCGCAAGGGTAATTATGTTAATTTTGTAATAGTAGTGTCCAATTAGGCAGGTTATACACAACTTAGAAAGTTTTTACTACTGCTACATATAGTTTTCTCCGTGTTAAGCTTACTAAAACCCCATACCATCGTTAATGTTTCATAACACAAGCTCTAAAAGTTTTTGATGATACTCACGTTTCTAACGGATGTATTGGCAACCTGCAAGTGCAAATGAAAAACACTTTGATAAGTGTTCATAATACCCATTGTGAAGGCAAATTGTGAAGTTTTTTTTTCAAAAGAAAATAAACTAGACAAACAAAACACAATGTATCGCGAGGGAGGACATATTGGTTTCTTGAACCAAAATATGATTACAGTGAGAAGCCAGAAACGTTGCTGTTGTTGTTGTTGTTGCTGATGTTGTTTTTATTGTTATTGTTGTTATTATTGTTGCTGCTGTTGTTGTTGTTATTATTATTGTTGCTGTTGTTGTTGTTATTGCTATTATTGTTGTTGCTAGTGTTATTGTTGTTATTATTGTTGCTTCTGTTGTTATTATTGTTGTTGCTGTTGTTGTTGTTATTGATGTTGTTATTATTGTTGTTGCTGTTGTTGTTGTTGCTGCTGTTGCTGTTGTTATTATTGTTGCTGTTGTTGTTGTTATTGTTGTTATTATTGTTGTTGCTATTATTGTTGTTGCTGATGTTGTTATTGTTGCTGCTGCTGTTGTTGTTATTATTGTTGCTGTTGTTGTTATTGTTGTCATTAATATTATTGTTGTTGCTGTTGTTGTTGTTGTTATTATTGTTGCTGTTGTTGTTATTGTTGTTATTATTGTTGCTGATAGATGGATTCCAAACAAAACAGAATTAGGAGAAAAGAACTGTAAAAGAAAAGAGAGAAAGAACTACAATGGCATTTAAAACAATAGCGAGTATGCGATTAAATCCTTTAGGCTGCTTTTTCTTTCCTTCAAGAAATGACAATCCGTTGCACATTCACTACACGCATGCCTCAATTTTGAATTGTACAATGTCATCATTCAGTTTTTCTCAGTATAAACACTTTTTTTTATCTTTTAAAGAAATTTTGTTTCAGTAAACATTGTAACTACTCTGCTTTTCTACATAAACCACCTTGGTTCTTATAATTGACACTTTTGCTAAGTATTAACATTTTTTCTGTACACATCTCTGTTCAGTCAAAATAAAGCGAACAAACAAATAAACAAACAAACAAACAAACAAACAAACAAATAAAGAAGTAAATGTAAATATATTAAGAACCCAAATTACAGACCTTCCTGAGATGGTTTGCCAACGCTACGAACATAGAAGACTTATTTGAGTAAGAATCAAAGATCTTTATTAAGCTGCCAAGGGACAACCCTGCTCCAACAACCAAGTGATCATCGACATCCTGAAAATAACGAAGGAAATGGTTCATTACATAACGAACAACATCATAAAGAATCCTGAAGAATGCTTTAAACTGAGTATTTAACTGACCAGTCACAGATCTAAAGTTCTTGAATTACATCCAACAATAACTTTCTATTCCAAAAAAATTCCTTTGTTCTTAGCTTTTTTGACTGTAAGCTTTATTTGTGTTGACCATACTTCCTCTCTTTAACTCAAAGCGAGGCTTATTTGTTTCCACAATTTTTTGCCTATAATAGCACATAAGAAAGGGGGTTTAATAAAGGCCGCAGAGGTCTTATCAATATGTTTGGATCATTAGAAGTTTTATTCCTTCGTTTTGATAAACTAAGGAAATTGTAACCAGTTGTCCTCTTACTTTTGACATCTGGCAATTTAGTTTTTGTTTCTTTAGGGCAAAGAAATTTTGTTATCCTCACAGCAGAGGTAAACAGCACAACACAACAAAACACAGCACAGCACAAAGACTGCACAACAAGACACAGCATCATGCAATGCAATACACCAAACACAACACAACAAAACAAAACAAAACACAACACAGCACTGCACAAAACAAAACACAGCACGACAAGAACACAGCGCAACAAAACACAACACAACACAACACAACACGACACAACAAAACAAAACACAGCACAGCACAAAACAAAACACAGCACAGCACAGCACAAAACAAAACACAGTGCACGACAAGAACACAGCGCAACAAAACAAAACAAAACAAAACACAACACGACACAACAAAACAAAACACAGCACAGCACAAAACAAAACACAGCACAGCACAGCACAAAACAAAAC
>JANRMR010028563.1:0-14994 GCA_025434825.1 Bergia sp. 'catenularis' | reverse complement strand
ACCTATCAGTCCATATGAACATGCCCAGTACACGCACCTATCAGTCCATATGAACATGCCCAGTATACGTACCTATCAGTCCATATGAACATGCCCAGTATACGTACCTATCAGTCCATATGAACATGCCCAGTATACGTACCTATCAGTCCATATGAACATGCCCAATACACGTACCTATCGGTCCATATCAGCATGACCAGTACAAGTACCTATCGCTTTCGAAACGATTAGGCGTTGTCGTTCTGATGGGTGAAAACGACATAAAAATGCAAGCGTGGACGCTATTCTTTTGATGTTTTTTGGCCAATTGGGTTTTAAAAACACAATAGTGTGTATGGGGTCCAACTCTATCAAAAGCACAAGGAAAGCCATGAGCTCGTACATGAAAGTACCTCGCTCTCCTCCGCAGAGGTTAGGTAATGGGGGGGGGATACTAGGAGGTTAATGGGAGCGAAAATAGGGCGTGCGAGGAACTATTCACTGAGCAAAAGGAAGAAAGGGTGCGCAAAGAAATATTGGAAGAACAACAACAACAACAAGTCTATTTGTACCCTCCACATATATACAAGATTTTTTTATTTTTATTTTAATAATAAAGATAATGGGAAGGGCACTGGCTCCCTGAAATAACTATACAGCTAAACGCGTCAGGGAGCCAGGCCAAGTTATTTTTAAATTTACTAGAGGGCGGACCGGAGTGTACAGTGGAAAAAAAAGAAAAAGAAAATTTAAACAGACAAACGAGCACACACACACAAAAAAAGAGTGGAAAAGGAATGAAGCATCTGCTATTTCGCTTTTCTATCATTCCTCACACGCCCAGTTTATGGTTATTTTGTTCTTTTAGCACGTATCAGAGCCTCTGCGTCAGAGAGAGTTCAAACCGTGAGTCAATTCTTCTTTGTTGTCTTAAAACAGGCCAAACATCAGACCAAAGGTTTCCACAACTCTCAGTATAGTCTGCTGTCGGCTGCTGTCATCACGTGCCTAATGGCTTTCGTGTTGAGCGGGTTTGCTGTGGTGGCTGCTAAGATTAGAAAGACCTCAGAGGAACAGGAGGATCATTTTGAGACTGGGAACTACCGGCCTGTGAGCACTAACGAGAACTAATGCGCATAAACTTCATACGCTGACCGCTGGTCAGTGTAACTTAGGCTTCAGGATACAAATAAAATGAAACTTATTAGTTTGTTTCTCTGGGCTAATGCAGTAGATCCTCCAGGAATAAAACCAAACTAATTGACACTCAGCATTTTATTGAAAAGATGGAAAATGTAAAGTTGCGAATGTACAGCTCTCTCATTCACTTTACCGAGAGCTGGGACGAATGAAAACGGGCGATAATTATCATCTTGTCTTAAAAAACTATCTGCGGTAGATACATAAGTGTGTTTTAATAGTTGAAGGAAACTGGCCATTCTCGAATGCGATATGACGCAGATAAGGCGCAATGGTTTATGTCGTTTAATCTCGTTATAGGTGAACACTAATGTCTAAGATAATTGTAAACTTTTGTCAGACGACAAACAAAGACTTTCACAGGAAAAAAGGTATATAAATACAGTATAAAACTATTCTTTCGGTACCAGGAAAAATCTTCGGTAGAATTATAATTGAAAGGATACAGAAAGGTGTCGATTCAAAGTTACGACAAGAGCAAGCAGGTTTTAGAAAGGGCAGAGGGACCATTGAGCAAATTTTCATTCTTCGTAACATAATTGAACAAAGTCTAGAATGGCAACCTTCCACGTATATCAACTTCGTAGACTTTGAGAAAGCCTTCGATAGCCTGGAAAGATCCAAGTTATGGGCCATATTAAGAAATTACGGAATACCATAGTAAATCATAGGATTAATTCAAGAGGTTTACGAAGGAAGCCGTAGCTGTGTGTCCGATAATGGACCTCGGTCAGAATGGTTCAAAGTACGGTCAGGTGTAAGACAAGGATGCGTCATGTCTGGATTTTTGTTCAATATTGCAGTCGATTGGATAATGAGAAATGTTACTAAAGAGAGAGAACGCGGATTACGATGCAAATTTACATCTGTGTTAGAAGATTTAGGCTTTGCGGATGATATTGCTCTTTTAAGCAGTAAATACATACACCAGCAGGCTCAGTCAAGTTGCCAAATATACCGGACTAAAGATGGGCGTCAAGAAAACCAAGGTAATGAGGTTCAATAACAAATGCGATGATGTTATTCTAGTCGACGATAGAGCTGTGGAAGAACTTGATAAATTTGTCTACCTTGGTGCCATTCTGAGCAAAACCGGAGGCGCAGAAGAAGACGTACAGCGGCGAATTAATCTAGCGAGCACAGCATTTGTAAAATTGAACCCAATCTGTTTAACAAACAGAAATCTTCAACAGCAATGTCATAGCAGTCTTGTTGTATAACTCAGAAACATGGGGGACGATTGAGATAGATGAAGATAAGTTAGACAAAATTCAGAGAAAGTGTCTCCTAAAGATTCTTCGGATCTGTTGGCCCATGACGCTGACCAACGAGGAACTCTATCGGAAAGCAAGAGCGATACCTATTAGCAAACAAGTTAGAAAAAAACGATGGAGACTTATCGGGCACATATTGCGGAGAGATGCAAATGCCAACGGCAAGATTGCCTTAACTTGGACGCCAGAGGACAGACGAAGGCGGGGTCGTCCACGCACCACTTGGAGAAGGACAGCAGAAAGAGAAAGAAACAATCTATCTTCCATTTATTTGCCTCCATCAATCTAGGTTGGACATCGTGGAAATCTGCAGAAATTGCAGCCAGAGATCGCAGAAATTGGCGGGAGATAACTGATGCAGCCTTATATGCCACTTAGGTATGAAGAGACACTGATCTGATAGAACTATTCTGCCAAGTTTTGTATTTTAAAACAAAAAAACCTACGTTTGAACATTTGAAGTTGCCAAAACTTATATTATTTATATGTGTGTTATTTTTCACTGGGGAGGGAAGGGGGGTGGGGAGGGGGAGGGAGGGGGGTAAGGGATCAAGATTTTGCCATCCAGTCAAAAATATCATACATTTGCTTATAGTTTCTGGCAAGATTTCAAAACTTCTCGGTTTAACCGTAAAACGTGGCCTGATACTGGCTATTCCTATTTGCTCTTTCTTTCTATTTTTTTCCCTTTGTTCATCCAACCATACTTTAAGCTTTCCGCCCTAATGCGGAAAGAAATTTAAACCAATGGCGTAGTCAGCAAAGATCGGCCCTGTTCGTTTTCGTATACTAAAGATAAAACAATACTGGAAAAAAACCAGAAACACAAAATTACTAGGGCAGTTCCGCCATTTGCGTGTAATTTGTTTTGGTATTAAGTTTTGGAAATATTAATTGTGCAGTGCCTAAAAACTTCTACCCCTCCCTGTATCGGGACTGGGCTTGGTGAAGAACTCGTTCGAAAACGCGCACCCGCATTTGCAGGAATGACCAGTCAATCAAAATGGAAACTATTCATTGTGCCTAGATGTTGCGACGCATACTCCATGCGGGCCAAATTTAAATCCGAAGTGAAAGCAACTAAAGGGCAATACATTTTACGTGAGAAGTGTATAAGCTATTAAATCGTTCAAAGCAAAAATAACCATTGGAAGACCTGATTTTTAATATTTTGTTTAATCGCAAAATTGAGCCACAAAACCAGCCCAACGCTGAATCACCGATGATAACAGATCTGGCAACTTTTCCGTTCATCAGTAATCAGATTCGAATGACCGTCTGGGAAGAATTCGAAGGAAAGAAACAAATTGCATTCAGCTTGTGCGGATAATTAATTATTTCTAATTACATATTTTTCGCTTAATTTGGATGATTTTTAATTAAGAACGAATTGAAATGTTTATTTCATTTATTAGTTCTGCAAGCATCCGACTGTCTGCCTGCACCACGTGCTTGAAACAAACGGATTTTGCTACTGAGGTAGCAGGTGCAATGAGACAAAAGGTATGATTCGTACCAATTAAAAACTTATGCCTCATTTGATTATCCTGAAACCACTTTGCATTGACAGATAAACATATTTTTATGAAAAGATTTTCTTCTACTCCTTTTCTTAATACACTGAAGAACGTTCTCTGTGTCCGAGCTGACTAGATTTTATTTCGTTCTACTTATCAGCTTGAGACACAAATTCAAAAGCAAGCACTGTGGAAAGTATGTAAGGAATTAATTTTAGCCAACGGACACTGAGAACTTGTTTAATTTTAGAAGAATTGACAATTCGAAGGTGAAAGATTTGTGTGTGTGTGTGTTACAACAAGAACGAATTTTCAAACATTTTTACTTTCAAGTTTTATATTCTTTGTTCATTCAGTTGATAAATCACTTTTAATTACCTAATTCAAACTCAAGTAAACAGAATTTTCCGTTTCAGTTTTCTGTAGTGCATTGTTGAAGGAAGGCACAGTTCGTTTTACGCGTTCTCTGAAAAGAGAACGTCCTTTAAAACAAATCATAAAGAACTCAATTATGATAATTAATAATGAAACGGGAGTATCCGGATAACAAGCCATTGAAAGAAAGCAGGTAAAAGAAAGCAAAAGAATACTTAACTCTTTATGCTGTAAATGATTGAGAGATGTCGTGCTGTTTTGGCAGTTAAACTCGAGTCATGAAAGTGTCCGTGAATGCATGTTTCAATCAAAAAACTAATATTTATCATGTTTTGCTGTTTTTATCAAAAATATCAATAAAACAATAATTTATTTAAGAAAAACAATTTCTTTAAGAAAAACAATATTTAACTATGAAAACATGAGACAAATATATATATATCTGCCATACTCTCTTCTTTCTTTTTCAGTTTTGAAAAATAAAATTGAATTCTAACAAAAACGTAACAAAAGGATTCAAGTCATTCAAATTATTATTCCGACTGTGAAGGCTCCAAAGATTTACCTTTCTAAGAAAGTGATTCTTCTAAATCATCAATAATTTAGAAATTCTTTTTCCTGCCAGTGGTAAGTATAAATTAAAATTATCTAGAAAGAACCAGGTTTTGGTAAATGCGATTATTGTGATAGGAATTTAAAATACGATTCATTCTATGAACGGAATGTAGTTCTGAGGGGATTGGACTTCTTTATTTCACGTTACTGGGAGAATAAACATGGAACGCAAAAAGAGTAGAGGCTTATATTTCAAAGAACTGTAAAGAAAGTACTAAAAATAAGCATGTATTTCTTATTTTCTTAAATACGTACTTAACTGTATGTTGGGACGGACCCTTCCATTATATTGATTCGCGTCCATTCCCATGCTGATTTGCAAAAAAAATATTGACATGAACAATGGTCTCCCGTCATTTCCTTTGTTTTGAGTTATCAAACTCAAGAGATCTTGTCGTTAATCGTTTGCTATAAAATGTTTAAATGCTTTGTTTGAATCTTTCAACCTTTTGTTATTGGACACAAATTGTGTCATTGATTATTAATCCCCGATGTGAACCGGACATTTTTTGGTTGTGACCTTATCGCCTTTAAATACAACCGCCGATTGAGGCGGTTTGGACAGCAGAGCCAAGGCGACATCTGATCACAGGGAACTGCCACCGCGTAACAGAAACAGTAAGTGATCTATTAGCTTTGTAGGAGACAGTGCGCGATTCAAGACTAACTGGGTTTAGAAAGCTTAGCAAACTCATTGGTTGTGTTTATTTTAAATCCAAAGGCGTTTTTCTGTGTTGTATAACATGCATGTATACCACCCTCAGGGTCATTCTCGAGAAGCGTATGATTGACAGAAAGTGTTCACAGGAAAGCTTCAATCTCTTCCCGATTTCACCTCGTTTCCATTAACTTTGCCGTGACAAAACTACGCACGTTTTTTCCGAGCTTCCCACTTTGCAGAAACTTGACTACAGTATTCAGATATTAACGACTTCACGAACGCTTTACGCCCAATTAAGTGTACCGCTTCTTCTCAATCATAGCCGATACAAATGTACCGAAACATAGCTTCACAGAAATACCACAGTTCAAGATTTAACAAACGGGAAGGCTGCTGAGTTGTTTTCAGGAGAAAGGGTGGGCTGAACAATAAATGTAAACAAAAACTAAAACTCACGTTATGTCGACACAGATAAAAAAAACAATCTTCGACCGCAAAACGACCTTCCAAATTCCATATTTTTAATTCCATTTAACACCGACTAAAAGCCGAAGTGAAAACCCATTGGCTCCTTTACAAATATAAATAGATTTAGTCTTGGTTTCTTTTATTTCGGACGCAAGAGTTAGAAACAAGGGTGGTGTTAACAAGCTTGCATTTCTTAAATTCTCTTTTTATGTGTTAGCCTTATTTAGATATTTTCATAATAAGGATCAAAGTTACATATTTTTAAACAGCAACTGTTTGGAACTCAAATATGACATTGATATGTTGTTCAGTATACAGTTCCGTCTTATGACTGCCGAATGTTCCCAAGATCTCGTTAACCTACCTGCAGAGATAATTTTTGAGTCAAAAAAGCTAATTAAAATTCCAACGGTTACAATCGCAAATGATCACGATGGCGCATAAATAATTCTGAAACTGAAATCGACCGTTAGTGCACTTACCTTGAATTCATAAGCAGTTGCGGTTCACAGATTTTTGTATCAAATCTCAAGTATCTAACAATAACCCCTACAAAACAAACAATTTACAAGGATATAAGGGCGACTACTGAATATCATTTGAGGCGCATATCGACCGTTGGCTCATTCACCTTGAACCCCAGTTATAAAATTCGACAGTGAAGAACAAACACAATCAGATAAACTTGACAAAACAAACAACTTGGAAGGCTACAAGGCTAGGCAGTAGATAGTATCTAGTTTAAAACACGGCAACAGGCACTGCTTACATTCTCTATGTTAATACAATAATAGTTATTTTGATTTTCAGTAATATCATCACTTTTGTAACTGGCAATATACAGCTGACATGCACTGGTATTTTCCATCAAAACCAATTCTATAACAAATTCATCATGTATTCTGTTTCTATCAAAAAGCAAATCAATCAGTTTTAGGTCATGTTCAGCTCCTTTAACGAAGGATGTCATCTCAGCTACCCAACCGACATTGACGGCCAAAAACAACCATACCGGCCGGCTTTATCAATCAAACCACGCATTGGTGCTTTAGTTCTCATATCTTGAACTAAAGAGAATCCAGTAATTTAACGTTGTTTTCAGCGTACTGGTCAATGAACTAGTTCAGTGAGTGTGCAGTCAATATGCGGAAAATTGACCTCGGGCAGCGCCCCAGGAAACCAAAGGTATTCAACCTGTGACTTCAGCATAAACAGGTTTAAAAAGGCAGGAAAGTGGCTCCGCACCCTGGAAAGCTTCTCTTGTATTTTATGGTATTTTGAAAACGTTTTTGGACGTTTGTGTGGCTTTTCTCAACAAGACATAACAGAACAGAACAGCAGAATAGAGAACAGAGAATAACAGAACAGAGCAGAACAGAAGAACAGAACAGATTACAACAAAACAAGACAAAACAGAACAGAACAGAACAGAACAGAACAAAACAAGAACATAAAACTCGACCAGACGGTACTCGCAAAAAGTAAAACTCTCATAACCGAGAGCGAAGGCACAGGCAACATCTCGCGTTAGATCAGATGAAAGCCCAGTCATGTTCGAATCTTACAGTGAATGTCAAACAAAAATTAAAATAAACAATGTCTATTTTGTCGTTCAAACCCAGTGCCAAACCTACTCGCCCCTACTTAAAAACAATGTCCACAGCTTAAGAACAAGTTCACCTAAGCTGGGGCCAAGTCAGAAACCTGAAAAATTCCGGAATGTCTTTATTTTCATATTTTGATATAGCACAAAACCAAGGAAAATTGAGTAACAATACCGATGACAACAAATGCATCCTGCTCTACAACTGTCTGAATTTGGAAAATTATTGAATTATTGTTGCTCTTGACGCCGAAATGTGGTGCGACGTGTTGCATTTTCCAGCACTTTGAGACCTGGTAAGAAAATTGACCACTTCATTCAGCACAGTCCTTGGCTTTTCCTTACATTTTGGTCCTTGTTCGTGTTAAGACTTTTGATGTTAGCCGTTAGTGCGAATTGAGTGGTCTTGGTTTTAAGTCAAAACCAAACCGTTCATTAAAATGATTTTTTCGCTGCTTGAGTGTTTCTCTCTAAACTGGCACCAAGATTTTATCACAATGGTCTTTTCGGTGAATAAACAACCGTTGCGTTGATATCATGTGTTAGACTGAGCGTTGTTTTTCAGTGTAATTTGTTCCGGCCCCCAACCTGGGTCACGGAATCAACTGATCTATTTTTGGATCTGGAGGTTATTTTAGTGCTACACGCTTTTTTTTTTTATAAGAACAAACTTTATAAGAACACCCAGGCTGAGATTTGCCCAAAAATTAGTAACAAGCTAAGAACAAGCTCAGGCTGAAGTTAATGATTTCAGTATTTTACTGAATGAAAGTCCACAGATAAAATTGTAAAAGTTCATGATTACGTTCCAACCAAAACTGAATTTTCTTTTAAACGGTAACATCAACTTCAATTGAAACATAACGTTCAGTTAACACTAGATGTATATTCGTTTAAAAACAGCTCAACATGGCAACAAAATTACTACTGTTGCACAATAACCTGAAGTACATCGAGCTTAAGTACAACACATAGATTTTAACACATAGCGCTTGAGCAAAAAATAAGAAACATGTGCTTCCTACATTACTGTATTGTTTTCTACATCTAATCCAGTGTGTGGAATAATCTGGAAATAAGAACAATTTAAGAACAATTTGAGGCTGAAATCACCCGCAAGAAAATTAAGAACAGTTCAGCCTCGGCAAAATTTACTTGTTTTGAAAAGAAAAGCGTTTTCTAGTAAATCTTCTTCAGTTGGCTCTTGCTTGTTTTGTTTTCGAATTACCGTCACTGTCACTATAACATCGAAAACTCAAGTTGGTTCTGATCGGTATGAATAGTTAAAGCCTGGTTTCCATGTAATCGTCTGGATCGCCCCCATCGTCTCAAATAGTGTCCAAGCAATCGGAGTGATCATATGTATAATATGGAAACACTCCGGGAAAATTGAGGACGATCCGAGCTATCGGGGCGATCGGGAACCTTTACTCTAGCGATCACTGAAATGGAAACATCATTCACGCGATCGGGGCGATCGGGACGAACCAAAACTGTCCCAGAATGCAGCGGATTTTCCCAGAACTCATTGCTCTCACTAGCTGTGTGTTCCAAAATGGCGGCAATAGAAACAACAACAGAATTATGAAAGGGGCTCAAAAACATGAATGTTTATAAAACACATTTTTTCGGGATTACAAAGACAAGTTTGTTAGACTAAACTGTTGGAGAAAAATCGATGATAAATTCTCCATAGACGCTAATGAAGCGGAAAAGTAGTACAAAAACATTCCGAACATCATACGGTCGCTAGTATCGGAAGAAAAGAAAACCTATGAAATCAAGATCAGGACGGGCTACTGTGCCAGCTGTTCCGCCGGAATGAGAGATCATATGAAAATTTTGCGATTATATGGAAACCACCAGCACACCTCAATCGTCTCGATCGTTTCCAAATTTTCAGGAACTATAGGGATGATCCGGACAATCATACGGACTTTATTACATGGAAAACTTTTTTTAGACTTCTGAGTTTGTCAAAAAATAAAAGTTTGTCATAAACTGCTCGCTGTGCAACTGGCTTTGTTACCAAATTTGGCCTTTTGGGGGTTATTGTTATTATACCGTCAAGCAGTGGGTTTCAAACTATTGAGAAAAGATCATTTTGTGGGTGAAGTCATCATAGAGCACAAAACTTGTCAAAGTTTTCACACTAAAATCCGGAAAGTTCGAAAAAGCCAAAACTGTTGCGTGGACAAACACAAATAGCTGCACAGTGCAGTGACTAACATCAATTAAATTTAAGGAATGGCTCTGTCACTAATTACAGATCCTGTTTTCCCGAAAGCCATCAATTGCACTGACGTTTACTTCCTACCAGTTTCACGGCAAACAGCTTTCCTTTAATGAAATTTGATACAGCTGTATGTTATGAAAACAGCCAACACAATAAACTGACAATGCTCTATCATTATAAACGAGAACTTTCTAGATTATACGCGTATCATGAAAGTCACATAAATGTAGTGAAGCAGTTTAATTTAAAAACTCAATTGATACGTTACTGCAGTGTGGACTTTCCCGAGTTACTACTGGTCGACCATCGAGTCAGTGAAGGAAAAGCCGATTAATGAAGAGAAACAGTAAGACAATTATGTGACAAAAATGTAGTAAATCCAATGATTAAAATCGTTAATCGTTAAACTATTCGTTTCGTACGTCTTATAAGAAAGAACAAACTCTATTCATAAGAACATCGTAGCTCTCTCGATAATGGCCAAACCTTAAGATCAAGTTGAAAGTGATCTTTGGTTCAGGTTTGGGTTGACGTTTAATCATATTTAGTCTCCCTTACGGATAGAATTAAGAACAATTTAAGTAAAATTTTTAACTGAATTTGATAAAAACGATTCATAACATTAACAGTAAGCTTTGTCCAGAATTTTGTACTTCTTATTAAAAAAGCGTGCAGGATGCAAATTAAAAAGTTGCTTACTTTCTAACAGCAACTATATGTTGTGATCAATCAGTTTATTTCAGTCTTTGCTATATCAAAACCAGCCGGAGACCGATCGACCTAGTATTCAGTGAGTTGAGAAACTGAGACAGAGAATTTAGGCAGTCCAAACTCCATTTCAAGGAACTTAACAAAAGGAAAACCAATATTTTGATAAGATGTTTTTCGATTCTGTTTCTTATAGCCGTGGTATTCATTACTCCAGGTTTTTCTGAATTAACTATCAATTTTTCCCTTTTCTTTAGGTACAATGAAGACATCAAGTCAGACACTGATTTTGTTCGGAGCTGTTCTTAGCTTGGTTTGTTTACAAACTACCGCCAAGGAGCGAGGTGTTCGGTGGTGCCCTAGAACCAAGCAAGAAGTTGAAAAAGTCTTGTTCGAACACATTTGTGCCGCGGCGCCAGAGTCTAATACTGTTGAAGACCCGCATCGTCGAACAGTACGCACAGGTAAGCACAGATCTTGAATTTCGTAAAAATTTATCTTAACTGTTAAGGAGAAAAATGGTTATTTATGAAGTATGTTAAACGTTTTCTACTTTAGTAAGAATCATCGATCATCATTAATGATCGTTCTTTTAGTCTATAACTAAACGGCCCTTTCGGTCAAGGCTCCAAGGTTCAGTTCAGTTTAAAATGAGTTCTTAAATTGTTGTTGAAAACGTTTAAAATATATTTAAAATGTACAAAACATACAGTTTAAGGTCTTTATGGTTCTTTACCCGAGCTCTGAGATTGTTCTAAATTTGTTCGTAATATGTTTTAGCAAACTTTAGTCTCGGAAGAGAATTCTTTTAAAAAAAAACCAAGTACGTGTCACATTTAAGTTGACTGTGCGTCCTGCAATTATTTATTTATTTATTTGAAGTGACCATTACATTGTATTACATTACGTTACCTTACGTTACGATACGTTAAGTTACGTTACGTTACGTTACGTTGCGTTGCGTTGCGTTACATTACATTACATGAAAATTATTTTTTTAAAAAGTCGGAACGTCAGTTTTTGTTAATTTTGGTTCTAAGTTAATTGAATAACAGTACGATCCAGCTTTCCTCTTTGAGCCCGAAGTTTTGGGGTCTTCATAAAAGCGCAAGCAAACACTGTTCCTTTTAGAAAGCTTTTTGTAGGCAATCTAGTCAACACTGGTTTTCGGCTGAAGCTTGGTATTTACATCGTAGATTGCGTGGGAGAATGTTTTGTGCACTGTGTGAAACAGTGCGTTCCTTTTAAGATGTTTGGGGTTTTTTTTATCAGCAAACTGAAATAAAACCCAAGCAACAAACGCTCTGTGTGGCACGCAGTTACTTTGTTTCGTTCTAATTATGTCTGAAAGTCGCAAAATCCCTGTTAGAAAGTGAGTGTGACCACTGGATGAAAATAGTAAGTTCAATCTATATGCATGTACATATGGAACATAATGATTAGAGAGAACAAAGACCTTGCACACAAATAAGATATAAACCTGGTTAAAAAAAACTCAGTTTATCGGGGGAGTTTCACAATTTTACGTACAAAGACAAGAAAAGTACGACACGAGGACTTTTATACAATTAAAATGTAATTAGTTCTTAAGATAAGTTTTAGATCCCATTAGTCAGTTTTATACATTTTCAGTAAACTTACAGATTTTGATTTAATGTTACACAACCCAACAATCTGTAAACGTTTTTATGTTATCGTGTATAAATAAGGGCTTCGTGTTGTACAGTATTGTATTGGTCATATGTATCTGAATGACAGAATTGAAAAAATATGTCGGGGTTTGAATCATTGATTAAGTTATTAGAGAGATTAATCATCGCGTCACATGATTCCCGTTTACGTTTCCTTAAAATAAATAATAAATATACCAGAATAATTCCCATGTTTGTGGCTAAAGTAATTCTCCTGTTTGTGACTAAAACGGAACTACTTACCTTCACTTGGAGAAAGAAAACGGTAAACTGCAAATGAGAGGAAATCGTGGTCACGTGGTCACGTGGTCACTTCTGCCATTTGCCGTTTGTCGTAAACGCAATGCCTAATCCCTCTATTGACTCATTCGTTCTTGACTCATGACTGACTCACGACCTCATCAAAGTACCGACCTCTCTTTGTTGGACTACAGGTTATCATTTCGTCAAAACAGAGAGAGACGCCAACTCGTTTTTGAGGTCTTTATCCAAACGAGTGATGAGAGGAGAGCCGCTGCGGCCCACAAACCCTGGCGAGGAGTGTTGTAACGAAACGTGCCACATGGAAGAACTCAAGGAATACTGCAATAAACTGCCCAATGCAAATATGTACCAATACAGATATTACTGAGGAATTAAAAGCAATTAATTGTTGGTGTATTGGAATTAAAAAGGAAAAAAAAGTATAGAGACTTTCTATAGAGAATTTTGACGGTAGTAAAGTTGGTTAGACTTCAAAGAATAACAGAAATAGGTAATTCACTTGACTGTTCACAAACATTGAACGAAATAATGATAGTAGCGTATACCAAACCAGTGAATTGGAAAAATAAAGAAACTTTATATTTTAGATGGATAGAAACAAAGAAAGTTCTCTTCTGTACCTAGCTGCGTGCGCTCGCAGTTCTGCTAACTCACGCGAACGCGAAGCATCTATTCTCCGATGTGCAGGTGAGTAGCTTTGGATATTCACCGAGACGCGAATGCACTGAGCGAAGTGAATATAGAGTATGTACTAATGCACAATGTACGAACGCACAATGTATTCCTTTTCTTTTTAAGATAGCTGTACAAACATGCTGCTTTGTGATTAGCTTTTCTATTGACAAAGTATACGGCAAGATTTTGAATGACTTCAATTTTTGCAGCTGAGAAAAATGTACCTGTTTTATATGTATTTATAACCTGACCTAATCTAACCTAGCCTAACCTTACTAACTTAACCCAACCTAACCTAACCTAACCTAACCCGTAACTTAACCTAACCTAACCTAACCTAATCTAATCTAATCTAACTTAACCTAACCTAACCTAACCCAACATAACCTTAACCTAACCTAACCTAACCTAACTTACCCTAACCTAACCTAATCTAACTTAACCTAACCTAACCTAACCCAACATAACCTAAACCAACCTAACCTAACCTAACCTAACCCAACCCAACCTAACCTAACCTAACTTAACTTAACCCAACCTAACTTAGGCTAACCTAACCTAAACTAACCTAACATTGTTCAACCTAACCTCACCTAACCTACGGTAATCTAACTTAATCTAACCTAATATGTTTCGTTGATCAACAAAAGTTGATATGTTATGTTTTTCGCCTTTGGGTTTGGTTGAAAGCTGAGGTTTCGAGCGTTAGCCCTTCGTCAGAGCAGACTGAAGAATTATGGGGAAATTATGGTTTAAATAGTGTGATATAGGTGGATTGAAATATTTGAATGTCCATTGTTTGAAACTCGAAGTTTCTAATTGGGTAAAATGTTCGAAGCTATGTAAATGAAAACCTTTCATTGATTCCGTCAGGAGCTATGGTCCCGATTTTGAAAAGTAGTCTTTATTCTTTCCTTTTGCGAGACTCATTACATTCAGTGTGTAAGTTAATCCCACAGATTTCTATGTGTTCAAGTGAATGACCCGGGAGATTGAACTTTCTAGCCACTGGTTTGGATGTGTCTGATCCTTTGTTTTTCACGTCAAGTAGGTGTTCGAGAAAGCGGTCTCCTAATTTGCGGCCAGTTTCTCCAATGTAAAGCTTTTTGCAAAAAGTACAGGTGATGCAATAAATAATGTTAGAAGTTGTGTAGTCAAAATAGTCGTTAATTTGGCACGATCCTTTGCCGGGTCATGCAATGTATGTTTTGGATGTAATGAATGGACAGGTGCTGCAGCGTTTTCGGGAACATTTCAAGGTGCCTGGTTCTAGTTTGGAATTTTAAGGAAGGGCACTTCTTACAAGCGAATTTCGCGGCAGGTTTTGTTGCGTTTGAAAGAGATAAGTGGCGGATTCGGAAACCTAAACTAAACTAAACTAAACTAATCTAATCTAACCCAACCTGATCTAACCTGGCCTATCCTATACTAACTTGGGCTTACCTAACCTAACCTTACCCAACCTAACCTAACCTAACTTAACCTAACCTAACCTAACCTAACCTAGCCTAACTAACCTAACCCAACCCAACCCAACCTAACCTAATCTAACTTAACCTAACCTGACCTAACCTGACCCAACCTAACCTAACCTAACTTAACTTAACCTAACCTAACTTAACTTAACTTAACTTAACCTAATCTAACTTAACCTAACCTAACCTAACTTAACTTAACTTAACTTAACCTAACCTAATCTAACTTAACCTAACCTAACTAACCTAA
>JANRMR010028341.1:3822-15007 GCA_025434825.1 Bergia sp. 'catenularis' | reverse complement strand
TAACTTTAACTCGGTGTATTCTCTCAACACCTTAATATTAGCCATACCTTAAACTTGTACGTCTCTCAACACCTTAGAAATGGTCGTACCTTTAACAATGCGCATCCTCTCAATAGCTTGATATTGGCCAAAACTACTCACAGAATGCTGTGAAATGCGACTTTAGGAGTTCCATTTTTAAAAATTTTCTCAGGGAAGCATGCCCCCGGATCCCCTTGGTGCATGATCTCAACACCTTAACATTGACAGTAACTTTAACAATGTGCATCCCCTCAATGACTTGATATTAGCCATACCTTAAGCTCGGTGAATCCCCTCAACACTGTATGAAACCCGCCAAGTCTGGTTAGGATCTCGTTTGTGTCTTCACTTATTTGTATCAGTTGTGCTGTGGACGTACAAACATACAAGACTACTACTTAACAAACTAGTTCTTTACATTTTTCTACAAGTATGTTCAAAGATTATCAGACCAGGTCATTTAATAAACAGAAATTATAGTCGGACCAATTTATTTAAGATAATTGTTACGTCAATTTTAATAACTAAAAGTAATCCTACGCAAAATAGTTAGAAATTCGATTATTCGAGTTTAATTGATTCAAAAGACAACTATTTCCTATTTCTGATGTTAGATTGCATTGGGCATCTTGCTAGGGGTAAAGAAAAGTAACTTTTATTTAAGGTGGTAATTCTGTCCTATCTAAAGGCTGCTATCATTAGAAACAAGTGGTACACCTTTTACCCCTAAATACCGTCATTGCTCAGTTTTAAGACAAAATTTAAAGCTAAAGCTACACCAAACAGTGAAAAGTTGAAATAATGTCAAGTTTACTTGGAATCGAATCGCAAACCTTACACTCGAAATGCTGTGCATTAATCGACTGAGCTGCGGCTACACCTGGGAAATGTTTCTGACCTTAGGGAGCTGAGTAAATCAAATCATTGTGTACACCAGTCTTCGGTTTCGGTGGGAAACGTTAATAATTTAAAGAAAAACGTACGCAAACCGGTTGACTGCACTCTTGAGGCAATGTTAACTGTATCACCAAACAGACAGTAACGAGGCATTCTAATACCCACAACGCCTGCCGCACAGGAGCCTGGAAAAAGAAACAGCAAAATGTTCTGAATTTCGATAACTAGTTAGTTTTGTGTAATTGAATTGATTAAAAAACAAAATTCATAGACTTAAAGATTGTTCGGGTAAATGTGGTATTGAAATAGAGAGGATTTACGTCCTTTGGGTTAGAATCGTGATAGACGTTACGACAGAGCTTTAACTCTAAGAATGATCAGCCGCGATCGTTGGTTTTATCGCCTGCCCTAGATACGCAAAACCCCTCGAAAAGGCGTACATCAAATAGGTTGTTTGCAACAACACACCGATCAAATAGAACAGTTTTAGTCCCGTTAAACTCACCTGTGTGTATTCCCGTCCTTATTAAAATCCTTTTTCCGGGTATAACGTCAATACTCAAGTTCCCATTACACCCACAATAGCAATGGCCATGTTACAGATGTGAGCTACGTGATTGTTTCCATTCGGTCGGGGTACGCCGCTGACAACCATGTAGGCATCTCCAATTGTCTCCACCTTGTAGACGTCATACTTTTTAGTGAGCTCATCAAACACACCGTATATGGTACTCAACATCAGCGTCACTTCCATTGGAGTAATGCTTGAACAAATGCTTGTGAAATTCACCATGTCACTGAAATATACTGTGACGTTGTCAAAATTTTTGGACTGAATAACTTCCCCTCGTTTTAACTGCTCTGCCACAGATTTTGGAAACATCTGATAGAGTAATGTGTCTGCGCGATCTTTTTCTTTGTCAAGTTTCTTCGTTTTCTGTGAAAGTTGATATGCATAATTCTGTATGGTAAAAGTGAGTCGAGTAACAGCGTAACACTGGTACTGGAGTACCTGCTATTACCAACACTAACAAAATTGACTGAATGATGAGGTCTCGTTCATTGGTTTTAACAATAGTAACTTATCAGAAACCTGTTGACTGGCAAAGTTCTGCACAGTGAGCAACACATCGATAAATTCTGTCATCAGCTCAAACCACTTGTTTGCGGCTGTATCTGATCCATTCTGTTTGATGTTGTTGATGATGATCTGCCTGTTCTGTTTCAACATTGGAAGTAGTGAGCTGTTCTTGGACTTAAGTGCTTGATGATAAATAGTCTTTAAGTCAGGCCATAGGTCAAAGCCAGAATTAAGATACTCTTTGCCTATGATATTCTGCTCTGCAAACCAGATGAGGTCTTCAGTGTGGTTGAAGTAACCTTGAGAGAAGAAGAAACCTCCAAGTGCACGCTCAAGTCCGCTTTTCTCCTTGCTGATGAGGAACCTTCGAAAGGCTGTGTACCTTTTGATGATGTCTGCTTGATTAACCGTTTTAGCACCTAAATGTAGCAAAAGTTTCAACTTATTTATAAATTGTGGAAGTAATAAACCTTTCTCAACATCAAATATTTTCAACTTAAAATCTAAAGCTTTGAGACAATTAAAATGAAACATACAAACATACATACTTTTGTTGAAACTATTAATTTGAAAAATCCAAGATGGCAGTCGAGATGCAGAACATGCTGTCCAATGATTGTTGCTATCGTAACAATTTTTAATTAAAATTTGATTACTGTCATGGAAAGTAATAAGTAAAGCGAAGCTGTTTGCAAGCTAAATGACAAACTTGAAAATTATGGGAACTCTTGAAAATTATGGGAAGTCTAACCTTTCTCCCCACGTCTCATACGTTGTTGTTTCTCGAAAAGGCCCCAACGTTTAAGGGTTAAATGAAATGCTTTTTCTTATTTTAAGAACGAAAGTTACATAACACTTTTTATAAAAGAATTTGCAACATGTAAACAGAATAGACAAGCAAGTGACCGAGTAGGCCAAGTTTGTTTGTCCTGTCCCCCCAAAGAAAAGTGCCTGGGTGGGATATTTACCTATCCTCAATCTCAGCCTATCAGGTTACCAAGGAAACACCTGGGAAAGAAGTCCACCTCACCTTTAAACAGCAAGTTCAGTATTGCAGTAATGAGACCAGAGTAAAAGTCAATTTGACTGCGTGTAGTGCTTTGCTGACTTAGTGTCCGACGGTGCTCCTTTAAAGCGTTCTGGAATACGGATCGATTGTTACTAGCAGGCCATTTTGCAATTGCCTTTATTGTAGCGTCAGTAGTGCTTTGACATTCGGGTAGCCTGGTTTCCAGCCAAAAATAAATAAAGTAAAAAAAGTACATTTTCTTGAGCTAATAAAAACTTTGATGGATGAATGAATTCATGAGTGAAAGAATAAATGGATGGATGGATGGATGGATGAATGAATTGATTGATTGAGGCTGGATGGATGGAATGATGAATGTTTAGATGAATAAGTGGATGTATGGTTGGAAGGACGGATGCATTAATAGAAAGGTGAATGGATAGATAACTGAAATAGATAAATGGGTGGATGGACGAGTGTGCAAAGTTAAAAAGGCTGTATGGATGTTGCAAGGATTGATGGATGGTTGGATGATCAGATAGGCGAATGAATGAAAGAACGAACAAACGAACGAACAAACGAAGGAAGGAAGAAACGAATGGACGGACGGAAAGATAGATGGACGGACGGTTGAACGGATGAATGACAAATCCGGAAGGTAATAACGAAATCTTTCGACTAACCTGTTATGGAATCTTTATTCATTCATGGAAATTATATTAAAATTTGTTACATTCAGGAACAACTCCCCTCATCCAGCTGTGACTATTCACAATACACAAAATTTAAAAGATAGATCGACGTATAGGTGGATTGATGGACAGACAGACAGATAGACTGATAGACTGACAAAGAAAAGTAATAGATGGATGGATTGACAGACAAACAAGAATGTAGGATGCTTTAATCCAGCCGATTACCTATTGCGAGTCATGTCCGTTTTTTGCGAGCTTAAATAAAGCACGGTCCTACCGCGTTCAATCTGCAGTCTGTGAATAAGATCGGCCATCTCGGTGGACATGTCTGTGGCGTCCTTCATGAGCAGGCTGTTTGCTTTACTTTCTGTGATTTTCTTGAGGTCAAGAGACACAAATACCATCACAGCAATTACCGACACCATGGAGACGGCCACAATCTTCAGGGTCTGGAATCGCCTCCCCATGTTGGACAATAGGTGGTACTTGCCACAGGCGGTTGCTTGGCTGCATCGTTTAGAGGAAATATTGGGATGATTGTGGAGGAACGCCCACGAGGCATTTTGTGTTTATACTTTGGTCAAATTGATAACGCCGTTGGAAACTGCAAGGTGAACACGATAATTACCTTTGTGGTTTGGCGGTTATTCGTGGAAACAGTTTGGATTTGAATGAAAACTGAAAGCTTCAATAAGAATAGAGGAGACGAAACAAAAAGTTTCTATATTTCCCGCTACCCTTTCTAAAGTTTTTGTCCATGTTTCTCGCTTGATAAGCTATAGTTGCATTGTGTTGAAATAACGAGATTTCATCATTTCCTTTTGTTCATGAAGAAATAGAAGATATTACATGGGCGTGCGGAGATACGAATTTTATCTTCGAGTGTTGTTGCTGTTTTCAACAGAAGACAAAATTCGTATCTCCAAGCGGCCATTTAATGTTCTGCTTATTACATTAATATACATAAAATACCTTGGTACGAAGCAGTTAATTAATAACAAAAGTTATGTTGAAATCCTTTTAATGTTCCAAATGCTGAACGAACTGTCGAACTGAAATAATTTGACGGAGTTCTTGCATTTAATTTGACTGACAGCAAGAAATCTTAAAGTTTCGGTTTCTTTCGACACTTGAGGTTTTTCAAAATCCAAAGGAGGACAAATAACATAAAAATCATAATCACGAGTAGTCTTACTTAATATTTTCGTCCAACTCCACCACAACAATCGAGGACAGAAAGAAGCGACAGGAACAAACGGCGCAGGGAGATTAAGAAAGGGCGTGAAATCTACGAGCGCTGATTGGATGACACGTACGTAAACATGGTAATTTGATATCTTCACACGTGAAGAGAACAATGATATCTTCACTGCGCGCGTATGACTTTTTGGAAATAGAGAAACCCTGGTATTTTACATATATTTATGTGATAAGAATCAAAATTTGATAAAAAGAGAGTAGAGCGCTTTAACCTTTATTCATGCGAAAGTAAAATAACCAGGGACGGGAATCTAGCAAATTTAACATTTCAATATCAAGAAGGCTGCCACACGAATATGGAAGATCTGCATTGAAAACGACAATGGAGAATCTGATGGACTAGCCGGCGTGTACCGAATTATGAAGGATCAGTGAAATTTCTTCAACCTTTCGCTTTGGTTTTGGAGCGAATAAAATTAAGAATAACTCAAACTAAAGGGCGGTTGAAAAATTGCAGCGCAAACACTATAGATAAATTTTAAACACTGCAGAAGAACAAGTAGATTTTTCTTGAAGATGAATTCGTTAAACTGACCTTTCCTAAAACTTTGCAAAAATCTCTCTGATGTTGCGATATTTTCCAAGAATATCAACAATATTGCCAACCTTCCGTTTTCCACAGAGTGAACTTTGAAACCAGCCAAACAATAGCAACTCATAATTTTAGATTTGACCACCTTTATTGCTTTGTATGAACAAAGTAACAAGCAAGACTTCAGCAAAACGAGTGTCCGTCGCATTACCAAAGCCAAACTAGTACTGTTGCTCTATCCCTCTAGATTTGGAAAACAGACTCTCTATAACCAGAAACTTGGCCTTCCCTAGCAGCTGTTTAAGTCCATTTCGGGCACGACGGCCAGAAGGCTTAGAAAACATCTTAATTTTTATCTAGATAATGAATCGACTGCTGCCAAAAATATTAACGTAAATGAAAAACTGAACACAAAATTGATGTCTCAATAAGATTATCTTACAGCAAACGTTCAACTTCGCTTCGATGAAACAAAATTTAACCTACAAACTAGATCCACTGTCAAAAACCTATTTTCTGTATGTGAGAAAATGGAATCGTGACCGCAATGTATTCTGGTTGCTTATAGGTTTTTAATGCTTATGAACACTCCTTTGTGTGCATTATCTCTGCATGGAACATCCAACCTGGATATAGTGAATTTTTTCAGCTATGAATATTTATTATTACAGCTATTTCATGTCGTAAGCACAGCTGCACTCATTGCTTAGATTAAAAAGTGAAATTAGCTGAAACCATAATAATCTTACAACTGTCATGGATGGTAATTAGTTTCGTTAATGAAGTTGTTACGTCAGTTTCTCATTGTACTTTATAGTGGTCTTGTTGCCAAAATTGAAAACCAGGAACAAATCTATTTTTTTTTACTCTTTCAGGCAAAAAGCATTTTTATTCCTGATTGAAGTGAATCTTTTTGAACAAAACCTTTTTTGATGTCTTCAAACTTTTATGTCACATTTGTAGCATTTGCATCAAAACGTTTGCATCAAAAGAAAATTTTTAATACCATCAATGCAATATTTTTCCATAACTTGAACACTTTTGCTTGCACCAGTTATTCGGTTTTTGGGAAATACATGCATGACTGGTAATATGCTTCCAGAGCAGAGTAAAATTATCTGGAATCATGTGGGTTATACAGCAACAGATAGTTATCTCACACAAGCAACTCTTTCAGATTTTTTTCATGCTACATAGCAAAAACAAACCGTTCTTTTTCAACGCACAAGCTTCGGAGACCATCCCGAAAACGATGGGTTTCGTGATGCAGTCAGAGAATATCACAAAAATTGTGTCTGTTTTCCTTCAAATACTGTTTTCAACATGTAACTGAATTCTTAGATGCACCCAGATTAGTAACTTTCCCTTTTATAACAAAATGAAATGTAAGACTGTACTTCTCTTTCACGATGTCCAACAGTTCTTCTCTATCCCATTTTCAAAATTAATAGAAATAAAATAGTCTGAGCCCTCAAGTCTTATTCTTAGCAAGTTCTTAAAAGTTTGCATTTTCAGCCTCATCGTTCCTATATAAAAGGTTTTTAAAAAAGAAAAGTGAGTTAAATCTTCTTGAAATGGTAAAAGTCATTATACAATTGAGTTTTCATTTTGCCAGCTAGAGTACATGAGAACCCAGTGTTCTGAAGCAATAGTAGAGTAATTAATCTGATGTGCACCTTTGTGGATATTTGGAATATTTTAAAAATCTTAGTAATATCAAGGTCCTTTTTTATTTAGTTTCAATCTTTTAATCACGTTTGGATGTATTTGAAAGAAAGAAATCCATGTTTAGCAGTGGTTTACAAAATCTTACTTAATTAGTGAGCTTTGGCCAGAAATTATTGTTATTTAAAATTAAATCTCCAAACTTTCAAGTACCCTACAAATTTGGCAAGAAAATACCCATCACAGTTTCTGTCAAAGCTGCGGTGATGAGAATGTAGTATTTTAATTTCTTTGAAATTTTCTTGTAAACTATAGTTTACACGTGCGTTATGTAGTTTTCACGACTTAGACGTAAGAAGTCTCGTGAGCGAACCAGTTTTTAAAAGATCAAATTTGTTTCAGAACAGGTAAGCTGCTGAGACTCAAATTAACTTACATTTTAACAGGAGTTTAAGAAATAACTCCGACTCATCCGAGTCATAAAATCCCATTGACTGTGTTAAGAAAACTATAAAAGCCACTAATTTTATGAACTTGATTTTAGGCTGATAACAAAAATATAAGCTTTATTTACACTTATTAAATAACATATAAATGCAATAATATGAAAAACGTAGTTCAAATTTTGTCATGCGCAGACCATCAGTAAATACCCAGGTCGACCAGTCAAAACACAAGCATTTGCGTGTGAAGTTTACAGATAGATTAGCTCCGAAGATAATTAAGACTTGCTGAACAGGTCAAGCAGATATCCCCGTTTCAAAAAGGAAATAGGGGAGCCATGTCTGCCAGGTAAGTTTTTTAAAGAACAGAACAAGTCAGGTTACCAAAAATAACATTTAGCTGATGGGAAAGTTACATTTGGTACATAAAATAGTGGATAAATACATTAATTAACGAAAAAAATCCCAAAAATCAAGGAAGGAAAATTAATAGGAAAAATATATTTTTGTTTTAGTTTGAAAATTTGCTAAAGGCTTTTTGTGGTTCATTAATAGACTTCCAAAGTTTAGAACCATAAAATCATATATCATGCGAACCGTGATTTGTGTGAACAGGTAATAAAGTAAAACTAGCTTCGGAAACAAGGATGCTTGTTGCTGATTAATGTAAAGAAACTATCAAACTTTACATGAAGATTACGTGAAACTAATGCAAGTATATAATTTAACAATGCAATTTTAGAAAATTAAGTTTCTTGAAGAGGGCAGATGAGTGTTCCTATAAAGAGAGAAATAACAATTGGAGCAACTAAGAAGAATTTTCGAACAAAATTATCTAAATAATTCTTACAAAACAAATAGCGTGTACAAACATTACTGAATTTGTCTAAAGTTTATTGAACAACTTTAAGTTTCCGCTAAGATGGGAAATGAAAAAAGCTACGATAAAATTAAATTTGTCTTGCTTATACATGCACACCGACAAGGGTAGAAAAACCGACATGACATTTGAAAGTGTCCTATTTTCTTCGTCGTTGCCACAAAGGCGACGATAAATCAAACACAGTTATTCTTTAAAACGAATTGAGTTGTTGGCGTACTAATAGATCATGGGGTCCAGAATGCTATCCATCTTAGGTTCGATCAAAAATGTCACATCGGCTGGGCATCGACCGTTTCGAAAGGACAAGTTTCCCTTTCGATGCCATTTGTAACAGTCGATGTGGCATTTCAATCGAACAACAGCCATTGTCGTTTACATGAAGAGGACGAAGTTGTTATTGGGGAAATACAACTAATACTAACCAATACAATAATCCTAAAAGAGAAAACTAAACAGAAAATAGAATAAGATGAACCTGAGATGGCTAGCATTCTGGTCCCATGAACTAATCGTACGCCAACAACTCAATTCACTGCAGCCATTTATAATTTTGCTATGCACAGAATATATATTACAAATGGCTTCTACTGCTGTCATGTCGGAAATGGTATGGACTTACAAATGGCTTCGACTATTTACGAAAGGAAAAAGAGCTTCTCCGAGCGACCAAAAGGAGGAAATTTACATCTTGTTTGTTCACTTTTTCATTTAATGTCAGTTTACAGTGCGAATTTGATACAACATAGTTATCTTTCTTGATCAGGCCGGTTCATGTGAACTAAACATAAACAGTGTGACCGATGTAAAATTTAGCTGAGAAAATTTTGGTTGGAAAAGAAAAATATTGATTATGGTATGTTTGCGTCTAAAAGTCGATTACAGGTCTTTAGTGCTTCTACCGAAGGATAATAGTGAATCCTCATCTGATACTAAAACTGCTGATCTTGAAGTTGTATGGTAAATTTTCAAAATAGATGAATTTTCAGCTTTTTTGCTTAAAATTTTAATTTGGTATTGACAAAGCCAATATACAGCTGAAAAAAATGACTTGAACTAAGGTCATTTGTGTTTATTTGTTAGTCTCACTAGTCATTGGTAAATCAAATACAAGTGGTGAACTCAGGAAATTAAAAATATAAATTGATTTTTTTTAATTTTAAATACAAAACTAGTTTATTCAGTATGGTTGTTTTGATAGTTGATTAACCCTAATGATATGGAAAGATCCACGGTAATATCCGGAGAATCTACTGTTTCTTGAAATGAGAGACAATGGTTAGTTAGATCTTAATCCGACTTGTGCGTCATTTGAAAACTTGAAATTAACCCTTTTTAAATGCCATAAATGAAAAGAGGAAGCCGAAGTTGGTCAGCAGCAAGAATTGGGGATTTTTCTCAGAGCTGTAACTTTGGGGAAGTTTTTGAAAACAAAATTCTTAAAAGAGAATGTATGGTGAACTTCGCGTGGAATACAAGTGGAATTGATCTATACATTCACTGTAATTTTTAATGTTAAAAGATCCACTGTTTACTACTTAAAAGCACTATATATATCATCCGCATAGTCTAAGTCTTCCGACGAAAATGTATTCTTCCATCGTTTTCTTTGTGTCTTAGAACTCTGTTGTTACATTTGTAATTATCCAGTCGATTCGATGATAAATAAAAACCCAGATATCAAGCATCCTTTGCCCTACGCCTGATTTTACTTCGAACCGCGTTCAGCTGCTGCTTCCCTCATACAATTCTTCGATTCATCCTACAATTTCTGAGAACAGACGAGACTTCATAAGCAATGCGCAATACTAGTTACCACAATCTACCATATCATGCCACACAGTACAACGCCATGCCATATGGACCATATCATACTATACCATATTTTCCCGAATCATGCTATACTCTACTATAATATAACATAACAACTATACAATACCATACTGTACCATACCACACCGTGCTATACTGTACTATAACATAACAGAACAGAACAGAAAAGCGAAACACAACACAACACAACACGCACAATACAACACAACATAACATAACATAACGTAACAACTGTACCATACCATACAATACCAAGTAAATTATTTAAAAATGAAAAGAACCCTTCTCAGATTTGGTCAGAAATGGGATTATAAAATACAGTTGCCAAAAAATACCTCTTATTTATGAGATTAATAAATTTGTTCATAGACATAACTCAAAACTATATGCTTGATTTGCAGATTTTAAAAAGGCGTTCAGTTGACTCCGTCTGGCATGAAGGCCTATAATATCGATTATTAAGTTATGGAATTGGAGGGAAGATGTTCAACCGTATACAAAATCTCTATTCAAAGAGCACGTGTGCGATTAAAATAGATAATTATAAGACTTCCTTTTTTAGTTTCTCACGAGAGACAATGTTGCGCTTTAATTCCACTTTCATTAAATTTATTCCTCAACTCAACTCCCACAAACTATTAACTACAACAATGGATCCTATTATACTACCAAATGGATCCTGTTATACTACCAAACGGATCCTATTATACTACCAAATGGATCCTATTATACTACCAAACGGATCCTACCATTCTACCAAATGGATCCTATTATACTACCAAATGGATCCTGTTATACTACCAAACGGATGCTATTATTCTACCAAACGGATCCTGTCATACTACCAAACGGATCCTATTATACTGCCA